>JAFMSR010000175.1:0-74848 GCA_022818135.1 Saxidomus purpurata | reverse complement strand
CAATGTGCTTTATCAGTGTATTAAGTTTGAAGTAAATCCCTCAAGTACTTTTGGGTTATGCTGGACAAAACTTTAAAAGTAAATCTGATAAAGGGGAAAACTCTAAAAGTAGGCAAGGTAGAGTTATTGTTCTTGCACACTGCACTTCCTACCAATGTGCTATATCAGTGTATTAAGTTTGAAGTAAATCCCTCAAGTACTTTTGGAGTTATGCTTCAGACAAGTAAATCTGATAAATGGGAATAACTAAAAGTAGGCAAGGTAGAGTTATTGTTCTTGCACAGTGCACTTCCTACCAATGTGCTATATCAGTGTATTAAGTTTGAAGTAAATCCCTGAAGTACTTTTGGAGTTATGCTCTGGACAAAACTTTTAAAAGTAAATCTGATAAAGGGGAATAACTCTAAAAGTAGGCAAGGTAGAGTTATTGTTCTTGCACACTGCACTTCCTCCCAATGTGCTCTGTCAGTGTATTAAGTTTGAAGAAAATCCCTGAAGTACTTTTGGAGTTATGCTCCGGACAAAATTGGGACGGACGGACGGACGGACAGACGGACGGACGGAGACCATTTCTAATATCCCCTTCGCCTTCGGCGGGGGGATAAATATAGCAAAAAGAAGATTTGTAAAGGGCCTATGTCAGTATGCAGCATAGTGTTTTATATGGCTTCGTTTTTTTGTGATGGAAGATATTTTAACGGACGGAAGCGATAAACCTCGGCACTTTATTGTAGGAATCCGTGTTTCTTTGAAAAAAAAGTATCAGAATATAACGATTATAAAAATTACAAAATATGCGAAAGCTCACAGATACACAATAATGTACATATACTCCATGTTAAAAACGATTACATAAAAAACAATTACAAAAGTCATAATCTCAGAAGACGGCTCCAGCAATAGCTATATACAAGATGTCGGTGCTTTTACGTACTTTATAATGCACAGAACTAGTGAGTTCGAGAGAGTGAACATACCAACAAGTACGAAAGTACCAACACATTCATACAGGAACCGAAAACCACTATCTATCAGTCCTGAATGATGCCTCAACTAACGCATGCCAACGAATTAAACAGATTCATGATGAGAACCAGAAAGTATCCTTCTGTTCAGGTTTCTCTCAGAAAGTATGTATGAACAATTGAAACCGCCGTCATCATCGAAATACTCTTTTAGGACAAACAGATGAGCAGTTACTTCAGTAAGGTTTTGCATGGAAGTCGCGTGTCGTAATTTATATGTGGTTTACCTGGAGTAATCCCAAGAATACTTACTTTATGAGTATAAGGAAGATAAGTAATGTTTAAAGAAAGTAATTCTGTATTAGCATTCTGTGAAAATGCTGGGGATATCAAACAAGTATCTAAATTATACACATTATGTTTTGTTTGTTGCTTGAATAGTTTTTTCTTTAAACAGATTTCTTAGACATGTCTGTATGATTCCCACTTGGTTAACATGTTGTAAAACTTGCAAAATATCCTGTGCTCCTTCTGTCTTCGTTTTTTTATAAAATTATAACTCTTCATGTAAAATATATTGCATCAAATTGCATGAAACGTGAAATATTGTATCTGTTTTGAATGACACAGAAGACAGTTCTCGAGTATCAATCATACAAAAATGTAATTGGCGCCACAATGCCAAATACCAGCCTTACTTTCATATCTCGGTGACATTGTTGCAGTGGTGTTTACAGTATTTTCATCGTGATTTTAATGACGTGTTTTATTTACGTGCTTCCAAAGATGAAGACATTTGATTTCACACAGCTCCAAACAACCAGTATCCACAGAAAAACGTTTAAACGTTCTTTTATGAGAATCATTCCTCAATTTTTCATCGGGGCATGGCAATAAAATGTTCACTTGTTTGTCAGGGAATATTTGACATTTATATCTCTAAAATTAATAAACCTAAAGTCATATGTTCGAGTTTTAGTACCGGTATGATAAGTTCTGCATCTGGGGTAAAGGATTGTTTCATAGTAATGAGCATTCATTAAATGAGATATTTACATCATGTGTTTCTCTAAAAATGATTTAAACCACGGTCACGAACGCAAGTCACAGGCGTTGACCAAGAACGTTTTTCACATTGACCTCTTGCTCCTCGTTTAGCCAATATGTCCGCCATCTAACAAATTTAAGTGTACGTGTACCTACTGAATGTACTCTATGCTACTAACGTACTGTGTCGTTCGTGTACTGATGCCTGGTAGGTCGTATCTACGTGGTTCTGACACATTTTGTAATTGTATCATTCTCATCTTTATAAATATCTGGCTACTCTTTTCTTTCGACTCGTGTATGCCGAAGGTTTTAGGTAAAGGTACCACCATCGATGGCTTTTTCCAGACATTTCCCTATATCTAGCACTGCTTCCAAAATTACTTGTATAGTAATCGCATCTCGACATTTATACGCAGCTTCTTATATATTATATATAGATGCCCGATTAGCAGTTGCTGCCCCCTATTCGAGTCCACCTTTTGCTTATTTGTTCGTTTGTTCTGTGCTTTGTATTTTGTCTACATGGTGTTTATGTTGTATTTTACTTTTACACTTTACCATAGCGTGGCCTTTTTAAGCTAAAACTTCAGCAGCAGTGTGTTTGTGAGTGTTGTGGCTGATGGTGATTATGTATTTCTTCTTTTAGGCAATTAGGATCCTTACGGCACGGTCATGTTCACCCTGTCACCCTGAATTATGCAATCATCTGCCTAAAGAAGCCAGTGTGCTCTGCTCCCGAGCATAAAGCCTGTCATACAGCCCTTGGTATGTGACTACATTTTGTATATTTGGTCACATACTCTCGATTGAACATTACTAAACTATATTAAGTTCATCTTTCGAAACGAAAAGAAAACTTATCTCTCAATTCATACATATGAATTCTTTATGTTTAAACATGTCAGTTAAATGTTTAAAATTGCATAAAATATTCAAAATTAATTGTATATGAAAACAGTTAGTTATAAATTCCGAGTAGAACTTGTAAGTCAGGTGTTTACTGCCGATGTACAATAGTGCAGTCACTAGGAAACTACACACACTCTCGATTTATTTTTCTTCGATTCATTCCTGAAACGAAACAAAGAACAAATTAAAATCGTAGACAAAATGAACGCAGCTATGTTTGTTAACAAAGGTAGTGACGTACATTCAGTTATGATTTCAATGTTTACTACAAGTATAACATTTTAGTAATATTTGATCAAGACATTACCGATGGTTTTCAAGTTTCATTTTCTCTACTTCTATTTTGGCCATTTCTTCATCGTGCTTCATTTTTTCCCGGTATTTATCTTGCTCAAGTTTTAATTGTTCCATTTCCAACTTTTTATGTTCCAGCTGAATTTTCTTAGCTTCATTTTCTTGCTCTCTACGTTGATGGTCCAGACCTTCTTTTTGTAAATCATGTTCGCGTTTTTTCCTAAAAAGGGTCATGTTCTGTTTATGAATACAATATAATATACATATGATTATAATATCTTCTGCATTCTAATTTCTATAACACTGCTCATAAATATTTTGATAAAAAATAAGATTAGTTTATCTTTACACAATTTCTCCTCATCAAAAATGCTGTTATACCTCAGTATTTACTGCTCTACATTTCTGTCCCGAATCACAAACTAAATGTTTCAACCGAAGTTTAAGCATTACTTTGATAGCACCAGCAGTCGAGTGATTGAAACCCAAAACGTATTTCTATGTCACAAAAATATTATATTTGTAATATTTAAAATTTTAAGGAAAAGAGAAAGAAAGTGTAAGTGGTATGGCTCCTGCGCATCTCTTGCAAGAATTCCGCTGTGCGCCTCTCAAAAATGCACAGGAGCGGTTTTAGTCGAAGTACAACGAAAGCTTCTAGGTTATAGCATAAGAATTCCGGTAACGCATTGTCAATTATAGTAACTTACTTTTCTTCCTCCATTTTATTGCACTGGATTACCTCTGTTTCGGAACTATGACTGTGGCCAATGTTACAGTAATAGTAACCCATTATTAAGTTTCGCGCCATTTTCCACCACAATTTCTTTGTTACATCAAAATATCAACTCTGAAAAAAAAAGCATTTGAGAATATTAAATGCTCGACTTCGAGTAAAAATGTCCAGCCAATGAGTTTTGTTACATTGCCTTATTGAATGTTAACTAAAATGTTTCCCTCTGTACATATACGGGAGTACCTGCCTGGTTTAGCCCACCGATTTACGACCTGTCACCTGATGATCACAAGACATGCTGTCCTCGCCTATATTTTAATCCATTCAGATACCCAGGAGTGAGTTTCCTCATCATGTTCTATCATGTGTTTTCCGCAATGAGTGACTTGAACAAGAAACTAAAGATGATGTAGCCCCGACAAAAACTAGTGACCTTAAGTCAGATGAATAAATCCACTGTGGTGCTGTCTTACAAACAGAAGAATCCAAAGCAAAACGTTTTCAAAGAAAGACTGCAAAGGCACTCATGCAAGCCAGTAAGTACCAGTTCTTGCCCGACTATCTCAAAATAAAGTGTTGGGCCCCGACAAAGAATAGTTGTGTACATGAATTCAATAACTAGACAAGGCAAATGCGACCAACCATAGACAACAGTCGTTTTCTCGAAGACTACCCATTAGTCGTAGACATATGCATACACAGCAGCCTCGCCACAATCAAAACGGTTTTGCAGGCATTTTCATCATGCACACACCGGGACAATGAGCATACTAACGCGCAAGTTCTGTACAAACTATAAGGATGAAACAAAAGCCATCATACAAGCATCGAAAACTATTGCGGTATCAAAAGGGAATGTTATCAGGGGGTTATTTTGATAAAAGCTCTGCCAATCTTTGATGACATGCCTTTTGCCTACGTAGAATCATTTACCAAAGAACCTTCGGGATATAACCACTAGGAAATGATATGGCCGATATTGGTCGAACAAGGACTTAGAGGCGACCAGCCAATAAAGAAAAGCTAACTGCATTTAAGACTTATTAAAGTGAGGACATAGAAAAATGTCTACAATCTACTGGACAGATGGGTTAACGTCTTTCTATTCAGATTTTGCTCGGGAAACAAACGTTCACGTGCACAAAATTGAAGCTACGTGGTCTTTCAAACCAATTATCACAGCACTTGCTCTAGTCAATGGACCTATAAATTTCCCTTCGATGTCGTTACCGGGACCGGAATGACGATGTACACCGTGTTTGAGATTAGTTAAGCGGGTCAGGGATCTCTATCATCATTAACTGCGAAAGGTTTTTTTTAACTACATTAGTTGGCAGTGTGATATCAGGAACCGTCTATAACGGTTATAGAGTATTCCTGGTGATATATATCATTACACACATACAACATTTTGTTTGCATTACAAAGATCAGCGATAATGCTTTTCAGTGAAAGAGAGATTTAAAGTTCTCAGAACGTTGTCATTGTATATGTTATACTAAAGATTTTAATACCTTACTAAACGGCAAACGTCACCGTCTTTTCCATTTAAAATAAATCAAACAAGCCTACGTACCACATTTAACGAATATTTGCTTATAATCCATCCCTATCAACGAAGAAAACAGAACTATAAAGAAAAAAGTCACATTACATGTTTGTGTGTATCTATTTATGTATACCCAAATAGGCATTCAGTGCATTTTACATGTAAAGTGGATCACTGTGTACCGATCAATAATCAAATCCTGATCGATTTAAGGAATATAATAAGACTGGTGGACAAAGTTTGTGGGTAGTAAAACATGAAGGAAATATTGGACAAAATTTGTGGGTGATAAAACATTAGGGAAGTAATTCCGATGTATTTAGAATACATCTTAAAATCAATAATTGCTTATTATGAATGAAAAAGTGTTTTAACGTTACAACGAGATAAAACGACGTTTTAAACTAGGATTTATTTTAATGATAACGTATGAGTGTGTGATTACCTCCCCTTGTCCTCCCTACTGCAACAACCAAAGCACTCAAAATGCTGAGAGCAAGAAGCTCACGGATGATTTCTGAGTATATGGGTACGGTCCAAATCGCTTTTTGGGCTACAAACATTTGTTATATTGACTACAAGCCTTAAATTACATCCAATGTTGAACGGAACTATAGCATGTACGGAACTCCAGTTCCGAGTATGAAAAACACAGAACATTTCAAAATGTATATATTTCATCAAACCTGTGAAAGGAAACATTATTTTCTGTTAGGCTGCTTTTTACCGCCGAAACGGAGCATTTCTCTAAATTTGAAAAAAATAAAAAAAAATATAATTAATATTCAACTGTTAATGGTAGAAAAGGGATTTTTTTGCTATTACTACTAAATATAACAAAACACAGTTCGAAACGCTCTTTTTCTCAAATATACACGGACCCATCGGCTTTTAACCATTCTCTGTCTCATGTATCTGATCTGACCGACCACCTGATAGAGTTGCAGTAAAATATCCGAGTCTTTTTATAGTTATCACGACCTGTACATTACATAAGCGTGATCTAGCGTAGTTAAACAAAGTTTCCATAAGTTTTGCAGGTCTTAATAATGTTCTCCACCAGGTAACAGATGTGCTTTCAAATCCATTTTCAAGTTCATATTGTGAAGGTTAATTTCTATTCGTTTTGCCGAAGGAACTAAAATGTACTTGCTGGAAAGCCTCTGACGGTTCATATTGACAGGGATTGGCTATTCGCATTACAAAAGCAACGAGCCACTTCCTAAAATCATACTGCATTGTGCACTTTCCATTAATGTCAATGTACTTGCTATTAAGTTTGAATAGATTCTTCTCAGTACTGTTTGTGCATACAACTACAAGAAAATCACGTTGATAAAGGGAGATAATTGTAAATCCATTCATGTGTTGCACTTTGCACGTTATCTTATGTCCTTTATCTTTGTATGCAGTAAATCTTCTTCATTTTTTAATTACGCCGAAAAGACGAACATGAAATAAAGGGAGATAATATCAGTAAAGACAAGTGAAGTTGTGGATCTATGGAACTGCACTTTTCTAAACGCCTTCAATCTTTTTTGTTAATATCCATGTAACAGTTTTTGTGTAATGTTCCAGACAAGCAAAACGAGGATATCGGCGACATTGATGGACGCTCCGCGAAGCATGCGTTTTCAAATGAACAGCACACATGTTCTTGTTGCTTCACAATTTGTTTGCGTGAAAATTGTAACATTTACATTACAGACACGCAAAATATAAACTAATAAATGGACATAATTCAGCCGTAGTCCCAGATAAAGTTCCGATTCTTGAGCAGTGCACTTCCTTTCAATATCCTATTTCATTGTGTTAAATATCCAGTAAATCTGTTGCACGGCTTTTGAGCTAAATAATGCTAACAGTATACTGCATTTCTAATGCAAGTCCTCTACCACAGTGAAAATAATAAATCGATCCAATAATTAATTTTGAGCTGTGTTTCGAGAAAAACATAATTTCAAAAAATAAGGGAGAATGTTCATAAATGGGACAAGCTGAGTTATACATTTCCTGTAAATACTATCAATCTGTATAATTTGATACTAAATCCCTGTTACATTCTGCAAAAGCTTAATTTCATAATTTGAAGGGGAATAATTCAAAACTAGGGTTAGCAAGTTATAGTACTTGGTCAATGCACTCCCTGTCGATGGCCTCTAACGCTTTGCGACGGGGAAACATTAAATAAAGGGGGGTTATTCGAAAATTGGATAAGCTAGAGTTATGCTTCATTGTCACTACACTTCCTCTTAATTCCTTTATTAGTTTTGGAGGTATGCTGCGGACAAGGGCGAAAGACGAACACAGTGGCAACTGTTCCACTTTATAAAATATCAACTCAATCCTTTACATTAACGGTTTTGAGTTTTGGTCTAGAGAAGAGGGATAATTACGGCTAGAGTTAGGTTTCTTTGTCACTGCACTTTCTCTCCATGGCATCTATCAATGTGTAAAGTATCCAATCCCTTTAATAGTTTGGGCGTTTTACTCTCGACTGAATACTAAAATAAACGAAGCAGCAATGTTTTGTACAAACGTGATGGCTCTCACTTTTTCACGAGTAAGCAGACATGAAAAGGGAAATAATTCAAACTTTCAAGTGTTTCTTTCGACTTCGTTTTCGAATATTTGATAGAGCAAGTACATAGCATCATATTTTTTATTTATGAATCTTGACATTTTGTGGGTGTAAATACCAAATTCGCCTTCAGCGCCCGTACTCTTGGGTACGACAAATCTCATTTTAAAGAGAATCGCAATACTTTTAACACGTGACGGCTGACTTCAAGTAGTAATCGCAATACTTTGTAGTGTAATGAGAGAAAAACTATAATTTGGACTGAACATTTTCATCAATAATTTATAAAATCTGCTTTGAAAATGGCAAGGTGTTAAAGCTGTCAAAACTTTATTAGCCAAATGATTTTATTTGTAAAACACGTTTAAAGTAAGTTTTATGTTCCCTGATGTTTTGATCTTTGCCGAGACACTTTATAAAATTCAGGAAAAGGCTACAGTAGTGAAATTCAAGTAACCTTGCATAAATCAGTCAGACTTTCGTTTGCTAAATATATATATATATATAAAGCCGGAATTAAATTACATATACATACATACGTTTTATTCTGTTATTTAGAGTAAGTTAGGAGAGGACCACTCTGCCAGTTTGATTAGTAGGGCCAAAGTCAGATATAGAACTTGTCAAATTCAAGAGACGTCTTCAATTACTTCTAACTACTTGTAGCATTGTAATATTTTTATCATTTCAAAAACTACAGACTTTTGCAGAGTAAGCGGACACCTTTTTCCATTTGCATACCTTTTTCGTGTTGACTTACATTTTAAAACGTTTTGCGATGCTTATTTAAAGTAAGCGGTACTTGTTAAAAGTAACCAGACAGGCAGATGTAACTTGCGTGATGAGAGTACTGAAAGTTTTACACCATCGACTACTCATATTCTACCATGGAGCAGTCCTGGGAACCATTATAGAAGTTTTGTGTTGTGTATGTAATCAGCAAGTTTATGCAGAAACTTATTTTAAGCAAATAAATTTTAAACAACGTATAATTTCATAAAAATGTTTATTCTAATATATTGTACAATGTACTAGAACTGTTTTTACCTTGATACAGTTATAATATCTATACAATTTTACAACATAAATTTTAACTAGCATGCATGTAAACTTAATAGAATAAATATATCATGGACGAAAATATAACTACACCTTACCATGTCATGTCTGGTGTATATAAAACACAACAACGCAAATTTTGCGTGAAGTAAAAATTAATTATTCCATCCTTGTTCAATCTATACAATCATTTTCCACCCTTGTTCAATTTATAAAATCATTTTACACAAAAACGTGAACATATTTTACATGAATTATGATCATACAAACAGAACAACTTAAATTGCGTAAGTGTAGTATGCAGTTAAAAAACTTCTTTGTTAACAGAGATCATTATTTTTTTGCCGATTTATAGGAAATTATAAAATATTGTTATAAGTTTTAAATGTTTACACTTTCTTACTGTACAAAGGCTGTCAAAAAAGTACAAATGATCAAACCAGCTGTTGATATAACAAAATTGAGAAAACCACTGCATAGGTGTGTAAATAATACTTGTTCACGAGATATGAGCTAAGGTGCAACATCAATATTTGTTTATTAGGTAATTTTGAACAAATTATTCTTATCATCAAACTTTTATATTCGTGAAAACTCGACGTTCTTAGATTTGGCTTTAGGCAATTTTAGATGAAAATGTGCATCTTTTACAGCATTTACAATGATTCCCAGCAAGCGAATCAAGCTTAACAGATTTTTATCACGTTTTCACGTTATTTTTTTTAGAACAATGAGTAAAATACACCGAAGTACATTGCATGGAACAATTTCAAAAATTAGCATGTATTTATACGAGTGAAAGAACACTAGACTAATGAAGAGTATTATGTATATTAAAGTACGTGTAAAAAAGTCAGCTATTTCTATTGTATAACACTACAATGAAAACAGCGCTTTAAACATTTTGCATAGAAACAAAGTGAATTCATTGTAATACACCAAGTGTATTAGCTCTGTATAGAATAAAAAAACTTGTATGGAATTACTACATAGCATGCTTAACATGAATCACAAAATATAACTATATTATTTACATTCATTAAAGTGCTGACGTACGTTTTTCAGCAATAAATCCGTATTATTAACGCGTTACCTTTTAACTTTCATTTCAGTTTGTCAAAACAAAGATTTACATATTGAATGATCGGTAAAAAATGTATCAGTAGGGTTTGTGTCAAGAGAAAGAACTCATTTTAACACAGCAGCACTTATAAGAAAGTAGCTTTGGACTATCATTGTTGGAGACTATTTAAAGACAAGAACAGTATTCAAATGCAACATTAAAATCAAGCACGTAAGACAAGATTTCATAATTCAATAAAAACCAAACATCTTCCGATATCAATATTATGTTTTTGTTATTGCTAAACATTTTAATATATTTCATATGCAATATTTCCCACGACATTACGTTACGTCAGTCCGTTTTATGTGTTTATCTTCTCCAGAAAAAGCTTTTGCCGAATGTGCCGTAAAATATATATACAAACTTTACAGACGATATACCAAATGACTCGCACTAATCAACAATTTGTTCAACCAAGCTGGCTAATACGGATTTATCTTGCTGAATAATTACATCCCCACTTTAAAGATATATACAAGTTCGACAATGTGAAAAGATTTCAACAACCAGCTCCCTTAGCTTTTCACTTCTTTATCTCTCAAAATCAAACAGTCAACTCAAATAGTTTATTGCATTAAACATACAATCTGCAAATATGGGATGGATTACAATTTGCCGTAAGACGTATTCCCAAAATCTAATTTCATTTTGACTATTGAGAAGGGTATATGATATTTTGTCATTTACCCTGGTCCATACTGCGTCCTCGCTCAACGTCAATAAAACTCCGGATCCAGCAATGAATCATTAGTCTAAGTCAGGAATAAAACTTTACATATTCTTGTTTATTTGAATTTTAAAATCATTTGTCCTAACTTCAAAAATTAGTCTTTAAATAAAACGTGGTCAATAATAAAGTATTCATTAATGTAACTAACAATGCAATTTGTACACTAACGTTTGGCGTATTGAGCTCTAAATATCTCTATTTACACAACAACATAAATGCAGAGACGAGATTGTAACATGAAAACATATCAACCTGAGTCATTTGGCACTAAAAGTAAAACAATACAAATGTAGTGAAAACATGATAACAAAAAATATACAACATGTGCATAGCTAATATATAATACACAATAAATATTTAGTCCATTATTGCAGGAATTAATCAAATACTAAGAAAGATGTGACCGTGACAAACTTTAACCATCGCTACGATCGATACAAAATAGTTCTGTTTTTGTCCAGTAAAGTCTGCATATCCACACAGTATGAGCATGACCTACACTAGTCACCTTTTCACTACCCCCCATGAAAAGTAAATAGTGAAGCCCTAACTGAAAGACCGGCTACCTCTGCAGGGTAAGTGCAGATCTATAGAATATGTTAACAATGTGATCACTATTGTTACAACTACTACCTGCATTCTCTTGGCTTAAATTATGCGAACACATCCCTATAAATATTAAATGTACATTAGAAATTACCCGTTATTATTTCTTAAATTTCCCCAATTGAATGTACTCTAAATTATGTAATGTATGTAGTGATGTACCCTTATTGTTATTTTGTTTATCTTGTAAAATACACGTTATAATATGTTTTGGCAATGTTATATAGCCTAATATACAAGCACTTCGTATAAGACGTATGACATATCATAGAGATAAATGCTAGAAAGAGTGGAATAATTGCATAAACGTATCATGATCAGAGTGAACAATGCCTACATCTCTATGAAATAGAAGATACATTTTTTCACTCGATTTACAACTTCGGCAACAAAAATATCAACTATTAGCGAGCAAAGTAATACTGTTACAATAAATAACTTGCATAATTGTTAACAGCGAGTACAAAAAATTGACACAGTATTGCATAGACTTTAACTTAAACAGTACTATTTTTCAGTTGCATAAATTACTTGAAAAAATAACTTTTATATGTGTTTTAATATTCCAATCTTAATCTATATAATTGCCCTGACACATGAACCGTCTTAATAAGCAGACGATAAACTAAAGCTGAAGGAAGTGCTTCTTGAGATATTCATCAACAACAACTGCTTGTACAATCACAGTTAGGAATCTGCTGATGATTTATTTATTTACTGAGATAACGTGTAGTATAATTGCTAGAACCATTATCTAACTTTGTTTTGTCAGTCTTTGATAACAATTCAACATTTCAAAATTTTTACTGTAGCCTACACTTTTCACTTTTGTATGAAAAATTTCAGTGCATACCAAATATACATCTACAATAAACAAAGCTTCTAGATAAATTCTATAGTAAAACAACATGTGAATTGTTGATAATATACTTTTACAACACTTACTAAATATATGAAATATAACTGCATTGCACTTAATGGCCCAGTGAAAATGACACAATTTTCTAAAACCATAAAAAGCATATATAAGAGTCTAACTGCAATCTATATGAGTCACTTGTATGTTACTGAAAGCACTGTGATTACAATTTTTAAATAATCTCGAGTCCTTAATTTCCAAAATTACCGTCTGTGAGACAAGGATAAGTCTGTGCTATATTATTCCATTGTTTGAAGTAGTTCTCACTCTACACTGCGAGAGCTTTATCATTTGAACCTAGAGCTTTATGAAAACTTTCATGACCCATCTGTCGTCGACTCTTTCTGGTAGGTGAAACTTTCTCTAAAGGTTTCCCACCAGCTGATGAATCATTAGGATGTTTCATGTCCATATGTTGCTGCAAAGCTTCAGCATTTGACAAATCTGTGTCACATACATTACAAGTAAACAGTTCATTATCAGCACTAATTTCACTATTTCTAGTTCTATCTTCAATATCGTCGACTCCATTTTCTCCTGCAGATTCTTTTCCAACAACTTCGTTTTTTTTTACCTCAGTATCATCAGATTTCCTTTCACCGTTAATGAACTTTTCATTACTTAATTCCTTCTGGGTTTGATTTTCATAAAGTTTCTGTATAATATCAGCTCTAAAGTTTTGATTGTCATCTGCATCTTCAGCAGACATTTGTTCTTCTGTTGTTGACAATAGTTTGCGATGCAAATTCAGGTTTGAACTGTGGCGATCTCTACTTCGCTTTGACGGGAAAGATGCACTGCATCCATCTACAGTACAGGTATGCATCAATTTCAAATGTACGTTTTTGTAATGTATCTTTAATCCAAATATATTCAAAAATATTTTTCCACAAGAGAGACATCGTTTAGGGTTCTCTTTGTCAATCGGGATTTCACCTTCACAAATCATTTCACCATTACTTTTAGACATATCAGTAGAATCATTTGATCCCACTGACGCATTTGATTCTTGGCCTGATACATTCAGAAACTGTTCAGAGTCCATTCCTTCTGGCATATGCATAGCAAAATCTAACACTTCACCTGTATCTTTCCCATTCATATCATCATCTTCTTCATCCGAGTTATCATCTATGACAAGCTTGTTTTCACTTTTGTCCATTGAGGTGTCTTCAAGATCTGAACTACTACTGTCAATGTCATTTTCTTGATAGCTTTCCCCCTGTTCCCTTTCACTATCACTTCGTACCCTGTTTTCTACTATCTGGTCAAATTTCTTGGAATCATTCTGGTCATGCTTGTTTTCATCAAGTGTACCCTGTTGATCATTCTGGTCCGCTGATTCCCCAAATGAGTCTGTCGGCTGTGCACAGCGTATCGGGATGTTCTTCCTTCTACTTTGTGAGCGTATAGGTCCAGAAGAATTGCTGGAAACTGTATCAAATGCTTCCATTTCTTTTACATCATCTAAACTCTCTTTCATAGCATTTTGATACTCTTCCAGCATATGTTCAGGAACTAAAGACAGACTAGCATTTCCTGGACTTGTTTCTCTGGAGTTGTGTCCACTTTTCAGTAATGGCAAACTAAGATCCTTGGGTCCTTCATCATCACTGTCTAGTTTTAGTCTTTTGGCTGCAGTAGGGAAAACGGGCATCTGAATATTTGGATCAGCATAGAATGGACGCTGGTTTGGACTGTCTGCCAAATTCACTGGGCTGCCTGCAACAACTGAAGGTGAGATCACCATAGATGGAGGAGTGGACAGTTGGCGTTTCTGTGCGTGATTAGTTCCATCATCAATTAGCCTAGCACCATCAGGTATTTTTGGTCTCTTCTGCGGCATGTGAAGTTTGGGGTTTGGATTTGCACTATGACGGTTACGGCTACGTCTAGAGCTGAACATCATAGTGCAGCCTTCTACTGAACATTTGTGCATTTCTTTCAGATGAACAGCACTGTAGTGTATCTTCAAAGCGCCTTTATCACAAAATGTCTTATTACATGCTGTACAGAGTACACGTTTTTTACCATTTGGTCCGATCATAGATGTTCCAAAGTTTGGATCAGGAATCCAATTTCTTTTGATTGGATTGCATGATTTACGTAAATGTTTATTTTTTCTGTCAATGTATAAAGAGTTATCTTGGTCCTCTTTCAGCGAAAAGTTAATGACACCCTCATCACAGTTGTGATGCCTATGTAGTGTGGGAAGGACCATGGCAGGACTTCCGATTGTTAAAGATGGTGGCATGACTGGTAGATGCGTTAATGGAGATTCAATATCAGATAGTTTCTGAGGTGTATATGGCGTGTGAGGTGGTGTTGAATGTGCCGATGCTGAAGTCATGCTCAAATTCTGAGGGCTATCACTTTTTGGAGATCTTGACTGCTGTTTTTCCCCAGGGCTGACAGAAGCGGGACTTGCAGATTCACGTCTATAGTCAAAAGGTTGCATAGTCTGTAAACGACCTAGTGGAGATGTGGCAATAGGGCTGGTTGAGGTCACAGAAATCAGTGGTGGCCGAAGATCTCTAGGACTTGATGATGATGGAGCAGAAAATCCAGGTAAGGGTGGGCTTAACAGTCTGCTCCCTGTTGGTGCGATAAAAGGAAGTCTAGCACCAAAGAGATGTCTAACATCGAACGGACGAATCAAATTTTGCATAGACAGATTACTTCGTTCAATAAATTTTTTAATTTCAGATTCGTTTCTGGTAGTTTGTTTAATGTAGTTATCTTGGCGCTCTTTAGTATCTTGCAGAATAATTTCCTGAGCAATAGATTTTGTTTCTCCAAATCTCAGAAACTGTTGCATAATAATAAACTCTTCTTCTCTTGAAGCGCAGATCCACTTGTCCAGCACTCTACCGGAAGTCTCCTGTAAACATAGAGAGAAGTTATCACTTTTAAGTTAAACAGTTACATGTAAGAGTAAACAGTTTGTCTTTTTCTGTTTACGTCACTTTAAAGTTACTTTAAACACATTTTACGCTGAACAGCCTAAGTTACGAAGGTTTAACATACGGGGAGGGGGAGTATACATGAATTAACATCAAAAATGACTTCACAGAAGCAACTTGCTTAGGCAAAACTTTTGAAACCATTCTTCAAATGAAAACATGTTTAAGAATAAGTAAAAGCTTAACAGTCATTCACACCACTATGCAATATTGCACAAGACAAAGAAACTTCCTCCATTATGTGCTATCAATTACTATTATATTTTCTATTACTGCTATTGAAGATTAAGAAATTTTAATTAGTGCTCACATTTTTCTACATGAAACTGCAACACATAAAAATACAAAGTAGATTTTGATTGCATTACCTGGACAAACACATACAGGCTGAACTTGTTCATGCTACAACAGAACAAAAGTGAAATACATGCATAAGAACAGCAGTAAATCATGCAAATGAGAATAGTACCATAATAGCAGTACTTCACCTTTTAATAACACTAGTAATACCTTGGTAGATGTAACTTTTAGATTGAATATTGAGTATGGGGATTCAGAAAAATGCATATTTTAAACAAAAGAAGAATGAGTACTAATCTATACAGTGATGCAGATACAAGTAGCATACTGTTTATAAACTTAACCATAAAGTGTGCATTACTTAGTTGAAAAGAAATTGAAAGTTATAACCTAAAAAATATATCTGAGAAATTTTGGCATTTCTGGCTTTAAAGAAAAGTAACCATCATTTGACAACACTGCAAGTAATTTGAGTTACCTCCCTTTACATGCTTTTCTCGGTAACCTTTTCATTTAAAAAAAAAGAACAGTGCCATGACACTTAATAAGATTTCAATGTTTTTTTTGTGATCTTAGAATAATCTGAAACAGTTACTGCTGCCGGCAGTGCAGTAGCGAAATACTCCTTTGAAAAGAAAGACCGGTCCCGTCAAGTGGCTTCACCTTGTTACAAATCTGTGTACATTTTCATCCATATATTTGTTCTGTCATGGGCAATTTGGACATTCCTCCCACCTTTCAGTAGTTAAAAAGCTTCAAACTGTTCTAAATATTTGTTTAAACACTGAACAGATATCTTCAGCACTTGACAATGAGGTCTGACTATACAGAACGTGATTCTAAGGTACGAGCTGAGCTTAATCATATCTACCTCACTCTCAGACAAAACAATGGCCAAAAACTACACTCCTGCATTATAACTATGCAAGAACAATATACATATTCCAAATAATACAAAACTTATTACATGTAACTGACATAACTTAGATCATTTCAAATTCCTAGACTATACTCTATGTTCAGTGGCATAACAGTTCAATAAAGATATGACATTATAATAACAAAATCAGAAATTAACAAAACTTGATCATCAACAAAACTGTGTGATGAAATAACAGAGATTACAAAATGCCTTGATTTTTTTTTGTTCTGATGGCTTTATCTGTCTCTTGTCCATTTTTTTCTCATGTTTTTCTCAAATTTAATACTAAATGTTTAAAACAGCCTTGCAACAGGTACTCGAGGAATAATCCTACTTCTTATACACATATCTGCCCTACAGTCACTTTCAGTTTGTCAATGCATACTTTGCCTTCCCATTTTTTTTCCGATCTGGATGCCCCTACTGCATTCAACATTGGTACAAAACTAGAGCTGCGAAAATGTCTCCCTGAATGTGTGCAGTCACCTAATGTCTCAGACTATAAAGCACGAGGAATTTCATTTGTAATACAGTGTCAAAGCTTAGATTAGTTTTGCTTGAGACAATTTCATCTAGCAAACTATTAGTTAAAGCAATTCAATTACGCGGCCGTGTCCCAAGTTGTGACACGTTAGTTGGAAATTCAGCATATTACATTGGTCAATTGACACTGTGACCGTCATATCATAGATCAAAAATGTGAGTAATTACCGCAAGCCCTGTCACAATGGTTAGGACATCAATTGGAAAATTGTCTCGCCAGAATTCAGGTGTGCCACTTACACTAACAGTGGACATTATCCTACACAGTTACTGCTTCCATTCAGATGATGGCTAACCTTTTTTGTTTTTATATCAAACAGTTTTATCATTAATACTGAGGAAAAACATCCATAGCCACAAAGCGAAATTCCCAAGACAATAAAGGTGCTATTGAAATGCAGAACACTGGTCAGGAATAAGAAAGGTACATAATCAATTGGTGCTGACATTACTACATCCAAATGGAAATAATAAAACCATAATAGATTATCGTCAAACTGGATAGGAGCCCAGAAGCTGGTCAACAAGACTTACATTTGCATGCAGCAGGGTAACAGACATGTGCAGCAAAATTAATTTTCCAGGCACTTGTATGGAAATTATGTATTACAGACTTCTACTTTCTTTCGTTGTCTGTGTATGTTTAAAGAAAGCTGCGAGTTAGGGCAATAAAATTTCCACTAAAGCACCCATTATCTTTAAAACCATCTATTATCAAAAAGGAACTAAAAATACCCCTTGAAGAAACACACATTTACCAGGGAGCAATTAGTACTTGCCAGATTCAAAATGCAGACTGATTGACATGATTGACACCAGTATCTGTTCACAAGGACTGCTCCCTTAGCACATGTGACTGTCAATGAACCATGGACTAACCACACAGGCCATGTGCTTGTCATAACAGATAACAGACTAATCACTACAGCTTCCCTCAACATGTACACTGTCTCCTCAAAATGTCTTCCATGGCAGTAACCCTATTACTTCCATTGCATTATTGTTTACTTTTGCACTTGGCAAAAGAGTGGCCTGATTATAGTCAACAGTTACTGCTTTGCTGCTTTTGTGTGTTAGTATGACTCTTGGAAAGTGCTGAGTTATGATGTTGTGAACTTATTTATTTTATCTTCCTAAGCATTAGCCAGCCTTTGATTTTTCTTGGTATCTAGTGTTTCTATTTTTGCTAGTATTTTTACTTTTTTAATTCTTTTTATACTTTATACACTCATTAACAAGTGTCTCTCTACCTGCTCATATTGCCAGATCTTCTTTTTTCATGCTTGTAAAACTCAACTTTTAACATTATAGACACACTCTACTAAAATTTGTTTGAACGTTTTCATAAAAAAAGCATTCCTAACTTATTTTTGGTGAATATTACATCACAAACAATCATGCTAGTACTTTGGGTTAACCTCACAAAAAGTTAATAACTAAGAAAGTGCAGATCAACACAACACTGTAGAATTGTGTGGGTATGTTATTGTACTTGAGCAAATGCTGAATATACCACCAACTATTTTCAATGCACACAGCAAAAACTTTCTCGAGACCTGAGTAATACTAGTGTACTTGTCATAAGCATCACAGCTGTCTAAAATACTCAGCTACCATGTTTATAAGAGTGACATGTGTGTGACGAGAGGGACAAGAAGGGGGATTCTACCAATAAATTCATGCTAACATACATGCAGTATGAAGTCTTAGGGCGGGTGGCAGTCAACAGTACTTGCAATATTTAAGGTTAATATTGCTATATGTACTAACAAAAATATTCTTTTCCTTTATACTTTAAGGTCTGGGAGAGAAAACACTAATGTCTTAAAATTTTACAACTCACAATGGACCAAACATACCAGCACCCATAATAGTACATATTATAACAAACAACAACAAAAATTCTGTGATGAATTTGTGCTAGATTATTGAACATGGGACAAGTGACTTTGGTTATGCATCCACATGCTGTATTATATCACTACGATATTGATGTACCTGTAGAATATAGCCACGTGCATAGTCTTCGTATGTCCACCCAAACCCGTGCAATACTTGTAGCACCTCCTCATGCTGGAGAACACTGAATAACCGGTCAAGCAGGATCTTCAGTCGGATGGGCGTGGCTTGGGCCCCATATAGCATCAGAGATGCAATGTCGAACACAATGTTTGGCTGAACTATCTCAACCTGTAGGCCTACGTTGAACACATGGCGGTATCCTAGTTTGTCCAAAGCTGAAAAAGACAAAAACAAAAGTTCCATGTACAGTGGTTTGATTGTTTCAAATAAAACACAAGAACTGTTAATGTGATGGGATGCAATATCGACATACCCCATAACCTTACAAGAATGCTTTAACTTTCAACAGAGGAACAAAATCTTTCTATTTTCATATGAGCTTGGAACAAAAGTATGTCCATATGATATACACCTTTTTTGTACACATGCTACTCATCTTCAACATTTTTTGACAACATTATTGCAATATTAACCTCTTTCTTTTTATATAATTATATTAATAATTTTCATCAGGTGGGAGGAAGTTTTTTGTCACAGGACATCTTTTCAAATATTTGTAAGAAGTACAATGCACATTAGGCATTAAATATCATTTAATTGTACAATTCATAGCAGAGAATAAAATGCACTTATAGTCTGTATTTATTTATTTGTTTCATTAAATCAAATCTTTCATTTAGCTTATTTCAGCAAAAAGAATCAAAACCGGTAGTAATGCAAGTAATTACATAGGCTGTAATTGTAAACAGACATTACATTACATTTAATAGTAATTATCACATAACTTCATATTGTAAAGCACAGCACAAATTATTACATGGAAAATGTCATCACAAAAACTTTTTGATTCCTTTATGAGCACTTCTACACTTCTTACCAGAGTACAGCTATATCAAAATCAAAATTAAGAAAGATTTGGTCCGATTATAAACGGGACCCGACACTGCTTATGTCGCTTATACTTCAGTCCAGCAAGCTACAAACGGGGTACCAGTAGTGAAAGCCTCGGCTCATTCTCTCATACGCAGTGTCCCCAGAATGATTATTATAAGCTGCAAGAACTTGTTTTGTGATCAAGATATAACAAATGCCTATAAAGCAAATAATCCCCTGGAAGAACCTCGATTATGTTTTGATATTTCTGCTCATTAATATGGGAAGGTGTGCATGACTATCATAAAGTTCAAAAGAGACAAAACTTCTGCTGATAAGCCAGCATGTCACATTCATTACAGCTTCATTACAGTTACCATGGCAACATGGCAACTCTCAAAAGCTAATTTGCTTTTTGTCCCAAAAACAAAACTTATGATGAAAATACCTGACTTGTTGTCTTCTATGTTTATGATAGACCATGTATACTAATGATTCATATATAATTACTTCTATTGCAGGGTGTGTTACAACATTTTTAGCTCTGCTGCATTTCTGGATTATGTTTTTGCATAAAAGTTGTATTTGCCTGCACACTAACTTTAATTTGAATTAAATTTAATATTTTTCTCAATTGTATTTAAACCTGAAATTTTTTTTATTTCAAAAAAATTCCTTGATGGCTTAAAAGTTTGTTTCATTTTTCTATTCTCCTTTCCTCTTCCAGGAAAAAACCCAGCTGACTCCAAATTATTGTAAAAACAGGATCAGTGGATTCTATCTTATTGCTTTTATTACAGAAAATCAAGTTGCACATTTTCACTTTGTTACAGAAATTTCTTCTATTAGGAAATAAAATTGAAAATTGCTTCCAGCCTCATATTAGCTGTAAGGCTTTTACTATCATGCGTAAGTATGAAAAGACATGAACAGGCACTGAATCAGTACATTAAAACTGCAGCAGTACCAGTTTTCCACAAGTTATGTTTTAAAAAATGACGTCTTTTTCATGTTTAATTGACAAGTTTGACTGGCCTTTTAGTATAATGACATCACTTGCGACATACGACTTACAGAACATACAGTTTAGAATGTTACAGTAACAGACATATGCACCTAACCCCTCTCGGGACTTACGAAAATGAATATACAACACGAAAACTAATGACATTTGACACAATGAAAGTCCATCGAGACAGCTTCCAGTAATCCTGTCTCTATTGTTATACACTGCCTGTGACAAAACTCGCAGAAACATACATTTGGAATTACTTAGAACAAAAAAGCAATTTATTAAAAGCACATGCCATACTGTAAGTAAAATGAAGCATTCTTCTGTTGTATAATGGATCGTGCCCTCTAGAAGTATCAGACCGGGCAACTGTATTTCGACATTCAATTATAAAATACTTCGGTTATCTGTAACTAACATTTTAGCACAAACACCCAACTAAGTTTATTTTTAAACACTACAGATTTTTGTTTATAGTAATTCTTGATAACAGACTATGAATGCGAAATGAAAGGAAGGTAATTCCAAAAGGAAGCAAATTTAATTTCTATTTGCTGCACCGGCATAATCATGGTAAAAAGGAACTGTTCCATTGTAGAGTTGCTAATATTTTTGAAAACAACTGAATGTGCTTATTTGTTAAAAGTAGAAGCAAAAAACAGATGCATCTTTTACTATATGTTAATGTCTTCATAAGCACATTTCCATAATTCCCAAATTATTATGTGTTTTTAAAACCTTTTTTAAATGTACTTTTAAGTCTAAAAATATCTCTTGAAACACAAGATAAAAGTAGGTTCATTAAAAAAAACATAAGATGAAGTAAGAAAAACATCCTAAACTGTAATGGGAAATCAAGCTAAACATTTACGCTAAAAAAGACACGTCTTTACCGAACAACGAGATTCCTTCTCGGAGCTATAAATCTTTTAAACCTACTAGACAGTAAACATAGGAAAGATAAAAATCATTATTTTAACCAGGATCCACCCGGTAATGTTAGTTTGGCATGTCAATAATATCTGTCCAGAAATGAGCCATCCCGAGTAAGTTTTCTAACGTCCCCAAAGGCCGTAATTATTTTAGGATTACATCTCCTGGGCTGGTTTTGACAAGGAACAGAACCCGTTTCCAGCATTTCCGAAGTATAAGAAAAATAATGGCCACTACAATATGTTTGTAATATAATTGTTAATTCCTTGAGGATGATCTTTTGTTTCTATATGCATGCAAGACATCCCGGATAACTTGATTTGGACACAAGATTTTCATCCCTTTCCTAGAACCTTGGTTGAAGATTGGGAAGAATTTATGTCCCGACAGTTCCAAAACAGGACCTGGTTATCAAAGACAATTATCGGAATTTTGAAGTTATTGTCATCATGGGACAAAAGATGGTAATTACATTTTACCAATTTCGTAACCAAAAGGGACGTTGGGTTTACATTATAGTTCCATATCATGGCATGTCAAAACCATATTATTACTTTTCATGTTATTTCCAAGAATCGTTTCACGTTTATCAAGTTTTTATACGAGTCTGCAAACTCAACATTCTGACTTCAGCGGCAGAATTATTTCTACGAATATTTTTCAGCTGAACAGACTGATCATGATCTGCAATGGTCACACGGCATCATCAGGGTAAAAAGGAATCGTTCAGTTGTGGAGATGCTCATATGGAAAATATCCATTTTAGGACTTTCTCCAGTTTAACTTGACCAGGAAAGACTCTTTGACACAATTAACTGATACTGTTGACTCTCTTGAAAAGAAAAACATGTTCTGTTGTTCGAGAGAGCTATTGTAGAGAGGTAAGTATACTAAGGGGTAAGGTAGAGTTTGCCGCATATTGGTATTTCATAGTCATAGCAACCCCTTATGAATGACAAAATATCTCTAAAAAAACATAATGTACCACAATAATTCACCTCAATGTTGTTTTTATGTCACAAACATTCTACTTTTTATGTCACATACATTCTTGCTTTAATGTCACAAATATTATTTCTGGTTTTATGTCACAAAAAATCTGGTTTATGTCACAAATAAAACTTTGCATATTTCTGTACTGATATTTTTTCTTCTCCCAGATCTGGGGCTTCTAGGTTAGGTCTGATGTACACACTGTTTTTTTTTAAAGAAAGACGGATAGAGTAACGCAATATTTTAAGTTCTACGTATGTCAGGTTTGAAATGTAAGGAGCGCAAGTGACTGGTTACTGTGCAAGAATCAAAAGATTCACGGGTATTACACTAAACAAAATCAGTCAAAACATTTCAGAGAACATAAAAAAGTTATGGCAAAAACTGTTACATGGAAGTAGGCTCTGCAAGCAGAGGGAAGTGGAGGAAGGCTTGGAGGATGCCAGGAATACTTCTTAATACTGTACTATCCTTGTGTTTGTTTTACTTTTTTTTTGCCATGGCAATGAAGGGGAAAGATGGGACAAAACAGTGTGGTCATCTTAGGATGTACATGTATTTGTTTAAATGTTCTGACACATAAACTATTAATTCTGCCTTCAAAATGCAGTTGTTATTCCCTGATTATCACACATTAGTTGCAATGTACTCAAGATCTCACTTGGCACTAGAGAAACAATATCAATTTATTATGGAAACCAATAAACAGTAGCTTGTTTTCTCTCAGTTATCTAAGAAGGCTGGGCTGGGTGAACTAATTTTAAGGGATCTTAAATTTCATAAGGAGGGTGGGACAGACAGTTTGGCATAATAAATTGTCCTATCTTTGCAGGCAGAGTTACAAAAGATTTGTTTAAATGTCTAGAACAATCAACGTTGATTCTCAGAAACAGCTACTCTCTCTCTGTTACATCATAAATTTTATGACAGAGCTTTTTGTTTATACACATAATAATTTTATGGGCGAGTTTGTATTGTGACAGCATAGTCATATATTAATAAAAAATTGTTTCTTGAAAATAAGACACAATGGTTCCCTTACATATCAACATATATTACATCTTTTTTAAAATTCTGTTGTTTTTTTTTTGTAAAAATATTCATTTACATGAGATTTAGAATAAGCATTTAAATTTCATAAATCTCAGACGGTCTTTGGAAAAAAATATTAATTTAATTTTAATTGTTCAAGTTTTGTAACAACATCTCATGCTACAGGGATATTAATAGAATAATCATTTTGAATAAACATTGTAATCTGTTGAAAAAAAAAGGTCTTTATAAACATAGGAAAAATTTCTTGTCGGTTAATAAGAAAATCATGAAGTGTTCTTGTTGAACGAGCAACAATAACAACATAAATGTCATGGAGGAGCTGTTATAAAACAGCTATGTTTCACCAAGAATTAAGGGGAACACTCTCCTTAACTATTATTCTGCAATGAACTGCATTGTTTGAAACCTTGGGAAAACAAAATACCAGTTGCTCATTCCAAATTTGTTTGTTTTGTTTGTAGTTTAAACACCTTTTTTAAACAGTATTTCAGGCAGTTTACATAACCATCATTCCTGGGAAGGCCCAGTTCTAGACCACTATCCTCCATTATGAAAAACTACCAACTTTCTCACATAATCATGGTCGGCTGCGGGGCGCAAACCCGTGGCCCTCAATCATTGAGATATTTGTGATTAAAATGCTCAATGTAAAGTTAATCATTTTACAATGAACACTTCATAGTAACGTCCATACAGAGCAGAAGATGAAACGGAAAATGAATTTGGAGGAAGAGTTTGAAAACCGAAAATGAAAATGTTATTAATTCTACACAAGAAAACGTAATAATTTTGTGTCATAATTTTTTAAGATAGCTACAGAGCTAATTTTTTTTTGTACAAAAACTAATTTTCTTGTTCTGTAAAGAAAGGGATTCGACTCGAATACCTTGAAAAAATATGCTGAAGGGGAGGTCATTCACTCCTTTAGGTACAGAAACTTTATGTTATCTGGATGACCTGATCAAACATAACTTATCACAATTTTCTTAGCAATATCTTATAATATAAAAAAATAAAATAAAACTATGGATTCTATCAAACAGGCAAGACATTAAAATTCCGGGATTTTATTAACTAATTAAGGTTCCAAATAAAAATTACTTTCATCAATTTGAATGGATCAGAGATCGAGATACTAAAAATCTGGTAAAACCACTAGTTCCTGTGAAAAACTGAAGTGTCATTCTTCAGGATTTATAGTGTGTGGATTTTATCACCCGACAGGTATCGGTAGATCACCTAGGCTTATCAGTCACTGCTGTTTGAAGTGTTTCAAGAAGTCCAGGTAATGTTTCATCAAGGTTTGGCACCTCTTCAAGTCAACAGGTACACCCCATGTCTGAGCTATATCACAAGCTTCGGCCTTTTACCTTTCCGACATGACATTAATAAGACAGTTTGCTATCTTCTTTCAAAAAATAAATATATCTTAACCAGTAGCAAAAGGTGGCAACCATAGACCGGGAGAATATCTTTTCTACTGTTTTGATGCCAGCCAAGTAACTTCTATAGACATTCTGTTAAAAGCACCATGGACAACAGAATCACTGCAACATCTATTGTTTGAACTTTCCTGATTCAATTTTAAATCTTTTTTTTCTTTCCCTTGTGGTGTAATGTTTATCATAGCAATATTTCAAACAAGAACAGGCGGGCTATTACCTAGCCATTTAGCTATCATGTGGGAAGGGCAGGTACTAGATTCTAATCCTCCAGCAGAAGTTCCAACTTCCTCCAAATTATAGTTGTTCAAATTTTTTTTTTTTTTTTAAATTCCACTGCACTTCAGATTTTTGTTTTGAAGGAAATCAGGGTCACCAAAAGCAAACACAGGACCTCTCTTTCTGTCCGTCTTTCGAAAAGGTGCAATCGAAGTTTGTACAAACGCATGTAATTAGCGAGCTGACAAAAACCATCAGAATGGAGTTTGCGGTTTTCAGTATATGCATAGTTATTTTATTATCGGTAATTATAAATTTTAAAGATGCTTGTAGGACAGGAAGCTGCAATTAAAAATGATTTTCAATAAGAACAAGATGATCCGTATAAAAATTAATGTTTAACAGATCTGTTTAATAGGAAGAAGATTTCTGTACGGTAATTTGTAACTTTAAAATGGGACATAAAATTTTAATTTCCTAATCTATTTTAATGCCTTACACATGCTTAGCAGCATGCCATCATTTGATAAAGTTGGAATTACGCCACTTTTATGTTTTTATATTAAATAATGATATATCATCGCATATTGTTTCATTAATCAAATTTTGAGCAGGAAGGACAAACTGTACTGTTGCATTGAGGCGTTTAACAGGCATTGCATCATGAACTCTCTTCCTTACATTTTAAATTATTTTATAACTAAAGGCAACCAGTCTGAAATCTTTTGCTTCTCATTGGTCAAAATTTAAACAGTGCTGTCATCTAGCCAATCAGAAGCCAGATATTTTAGACTGGTTACAAGAATAAGTGTTATTCATACACCTATAAGTCTACAACACTATCTTTAATTACTGAAAAATAGCAAAAACAGTTTTAGTGTTCCTCCCTGTGAATGGCAAAACTATGCAAAATACAAAGCATTAATCTACTTCTATCAATCACAGAACAAATTGCCAAAAGGTACTTTGACATATTTAACTGCTAAAACTTGCTATTCAAGCTCATGAAAATAAAACACTTAACAACAAAAATTATTGCAGTGCAGTAAACTTTCTGAATTACTACTTCAGTTACAAAGAAACTTTCATCTACAGTGACTTTATTCTTTAAACACGAAAAAAAAGGACATTATATTTCAAACCGGCTGTTCCCCGAGCCACCTGTGATATTTACCAAACAGTCCCGTTTTTCCAAGCCTACACGACTGCGAGTGCCATTTATTTCAAGGACATAATTGCACAGCGGAAATATAAATTGATTCCGAAATACATTTTCCACAGGTGAGGCAGAGATAACTAACAAATGTAATATTGTACTGTCAAGATCGCTGAAAAATTCTTCAATATTGGCGAATATCTTCAAAATTTTATGACTGAAAGTGACGCAAAAACGCAATTGAATGTCCCTGAACATATGCTTCCACAGGATGGTACTTGAAAACTGATCAACGTATTGAAGTAGATTTTTAAATTCCGCACAAGTCGGGCAAAGCCATCTGTATATCATTAGTCGAAGTTTGTTGTTTTAATTTAACTGAAACTCGTCAAGATGCAATTACTTAACTAGAAGTGTTGTAAGAGTTTGTAATTAAACAGCACTGTCTCACAGGAAGTGCTCTGACTGGTTTCAAGTTGTTGTGCTGTTTTTTTTTTACCTATACAGACTGTGTTCAAATCATCACTCTCAATCATGCATTAAGGAAGCTTGACAGTTGTTCTCCAGTAATATCCTCTTTTGATTTATTTGCCAAAATATTGTTTCAATTAAGTTTTACTCCAGATTAACCCCGTTTTTTCCCCAAACCTTATAGTTTACCATCGATGAGACTAAAAAAAAGTGCACCTATTTGATTTCCGAAAGACATTATTTTTCAGAAAGAATACTTAGTTCTTTTGAGAGTTATTTGAAACTAAATTTCGAGACTTAGATGTAATGGTATATGAATGACGACAAAAAATTAACCGCTATCAGACTTGAAAGCAAACTTCCAAATGTCAGTCTTTTTGTATAAGTGTTTGCACTTCCATCGCTCAAAAATTGGCAGCATTTTAATTAGGAAAGTGATCTAGAATACCTTGAACAGTAAACTCCAAAAAACCAGAGCCCAAGACAAATGTTGAATGTGCTTATATCATTATCAAACAGAGGCTGTGTTTTAACGTTTATCTCTCTTATATTATCACAAGGTCAGACTGTCAGATGTTCTTTTGCTGATCTTGGCTGCACATAAACATCAAGGTAGCAATTATCATGTCCGACTGCAGTAAAGAAAATACTGTACCTATTTGCAGACCTGCTAAATTAATTTTGGCTACATTATCAGTTTTACAAGTGTCAACTTTTGCAGCATCTATTTTATCTTTATAACAGTATATATCAATAAATCTGCCCAGTGTAGACCATAATCGGCTACCGGGTACTTTCTAAACATGGTCTACAATGCTTTCTGTTTTCTTTTTTTTTTTTACCCAAAATTTTCAGCATAAGATGAATAACATATTTGTAAATTATGTATAAATCAAATCATGCAAATAAATTAATACAAGTTCATAAAGTCTCAAATGCAAGGGCTACTGATAAGGAACTTCATTCATGTTTGGTTCCCTTGTCCTGAATGGGTTCAAGCTACCAATATGTCTACTAGAAATAGAAGCTGAGATACATACCAATATTGTGAGAAATTTATGACCGCTAGTTAATGACCCAAAGAATGGGCAGGGGCCTCATTCATTTCTGGTACATGTGTCTCAGATCAACTAGTGGCATCTGTACTACAGAGCTTCAGACCCTGTCAGACTACCTATACTGTGAGAAAATTTATGACTGTCGGTTAATGACCAGAACTATGGGCCTGCCTTATCACCCCCATCAACTTTCAAGACAGAATCTTTCTGTTCTGGGACATGTGACCATGCCAATAAATCTCTCTTTTTTTTTCTTGAAAATCTCAAAAACAGATCATTTATGATTTGTTGCCCTGATATTAGTGTTTCTTTTTTTCTCTCTGGGTTAAAATATGACCAAATTCACAAGACAAAAGGTGATTTATTACTCTGAATAGGTAAAGTGTTCAAACTTAAATCAGGCCAGTTATCAAACCAAGAATGCCAATCCTGAAGATCAACACTCGAAATGGGTCCATAGACTAAGCCACTATTCCCATCGACTCCGGGCTGAAAATGTTTGATGCCTTTCATTAGGGCTCTACAGATAAAAGGGCTCAATGCCTTTTTAAATGGCTCGAAAATGAAGTATCACTTACATCAAAGAAAGAAATATAAAATGACTAAAGTATCAAATGGTAGCCATACTTACAGTTTAATGTTACAGAAATCTGTTCACAAAAAAAAGGTTGTCATGAAACCAAGAGATTATCCCCCATCTTACCCAAGCCCGTTTAGAACATGTGTATGATATAACAAGCTCTGAGGCCGAAAATTCATAGACCTCATTCTTCGTGAAAGGAGCAAAACTGCTTCTTGCATTTTTATGTAAGTATTGGAAGTGAAGAAAGTAACGTCTGTCAAACACAAGACAATACTTCACCAGTCTGCGATGAAATCAAACAGTGTAACATCATAAAAAATCTGTCTGAACTGGACAGCTGCCACAAGTTGGAAAAATCCAAATGGAACTTGGATAGGATGAGCGGCAGCAGCTGTTGTGTGCCGCGTGTGATAGAGGTGAGCTTGATTGACAATCAACACCTTTAACTCTCTCTAGTGGCACAATCCTTCTGCCGGAACATTTCTCCACTTATTACTTTTCACTTACCACTGTAAAAAATGTTAACCACTTCTGCTTTGATATTTTGTGGAAGCAACTGTGTTTTACAGGAGTCAGCACAGTTTAAGGTTTTTATCAAAAATTCAATGCAATTGTATTTAAAAGGCATCATCGGCAGTTCAACTGCATCCCATGAAAATCTGTATATAATGCATCATTTTTTTGTATAAATTGCCTTTCTCCCCCAAAATTACAAAAAATTGTCCATCCTAACTCGTATAATTTCAATTTTTCATCAAAAAGTTTAGCTAATACTTTCCTTGACTGGTCAATTTCAGCCATCAATTTGTATCATTTCTCAAGACTCCCGTCTACCCCTGCATCAAGGGAGTTCTGTGAATAGCAGACAGCAGCTATGTCTTCATCATCTACCTCAAAACCTATTGCACATGCATCACCTCAAAATTTTCTCTTTAACTTGGCAAGGAAAACATCAAGTAAATCTTTAAACATATTCCATTAACACATAAACAGAGGTCCACACTTTCCAACTTCCCTAATTTCCGAGTATCATGAAACAATCAAAATTTTGGGCAAACTCTCAAAAAAAAACGGTAGCTTCAAATCGTGTCCTCTCAAGTGTTTTTAATTAGGACTGTCAGCCGATGTATCATTAGCGGCAATAAATTCAAACAGAACAAACTCTGATGCTAATTAAAGGTGGCTCAAAACCACAGTGTTTTTTTGCAAAATTGGGCCATTAGGCAGTATTTATCGGGGAAGAAACCTTACAAATTATGTCCGCAAGTGACTTAGTCAAAGATCACCGGGATAATTTGAAATATTACTGTGATAAAAGTTTACGAGGAACATTAAGACTCTGACGAACAGGAGCTTAAAAGACATGTGTAGGTGATGTATGATAAACTCAAATAGAAGATTTTGCCATACCTAGTTCATTACCATTATGATAAATCCTTTGCTATTGCTAATTTCAACGAGCATTAGAAATGCACTTGCGTCCCGAAAGTTTTTAATGCATGGCTTATAACAACTCAAGTTCCATTTGAAAAAAGAAGAGTATGACTTAGCTATGATGACTTTACAGATCTCTTGATTCTTTATATAAAAACCTGAACTATTATGTAGAACTTCAGATCACAGTCATGGTACACATAATGTTAGCATTTACATTTAAAAAAGATTTTTTAGCCCTTTAAACTAATGAACAGCATCTAATTATGCATAATAAAGTGTGGTGTCCAGCACAAACAAAGTGCAAACATTGTGAAATTAATCCATAAATTAAAATGTCACTTTTTCAACTTTTTCACAAGCAGCACATTAAAATAAAGCATATAAATTAATTACTGTTTCAGAATTAAGAAACTGAATGAAAGGTGCCCATAGGATCCTGAGAAATTAACAAAATATTTTTTTTTTTCCAAAAACCAAAATTATTAATCAGTCTCTCTTATTTAGGCAGACACTTATAATGTAACAAATAAACAGGAATCCATTTTGACATTTTTTTCTAATAAATATGCACTAAAGACATGGTACAGATTATTTGAACAATGTTTAGGGCCACAAATGCCTGACAAAGCTGTGTTACATTAGTTAACATGCAACTGAAAATTACACAAGGAGAAAACATTTCTCATTATTACACTTTCATTTCAGGTGATCATAGAATAAGTGGAGAATTATGAGAGTTAAACACCTTTCTACATTCTCTTGTCAACACTAGAATCTCGTAAACCTAATCTATTACAGCCTCAGACAACTCTGTGTTTTTAAAAACTGCCATTTTCTATGTAATTGGGAATAATTTCTGAACTTGCTTTGCTCTGGTAATGAAAATGTTGCTTCCAGACGTTGAGGTAACTGGTAAATAATGGTATTTCCTGGTTTCTAAGAATTCTGGCATTCCTGTCTTTTTAGCACTAGTCACTGAGATTTCCTCTTTCATTAAGTCAAGCATGTTCATTCTACAAGCCCTCATGCCTCATCCATCTTGAAAGTCCCCTGTACAAAGATTTAATACAACAGCCATGCCATTCCTTTGGCATCATACTTTGCAATCTATCATAAATATCTAACATCATTATGGCCTTTACTTCTTGTGACCTCAATTTTCTACTTTCTATAGCTAAACTTCTGTTCTTTTTCAAGTTTCTAAAGTTTGTTACATCCAGTTACTGTCCAGTTTCCATTTCTCACTCTTCTGTTGTATCTGAGAGACTGCTACTGTATATTTAACCAAGGCAATGCTATATCAGACACTCACAGATGACACAGCAACACAATTCAGTTGCAGATGAAACTGGGATAAAAGGCAACTTCAGGCAGCTGCAGATGACATTTCAACACATGGCAGCTGCAGATGACACTTTAATACAGGGTTAATGCTAACAAAAAATGCCATATAATGTAATTGCAGATACCAACAATCAAATCTGCATTAGCAACAGATTAACAGATGTCACTAAACACAAAACACTTGCAGATGACACTGCAACACAAGGCAATTACAGATGTCACTGCAACATAAAGCACTTGCAGATGTCACTGAAACATAAAGCACTTACAGATGTCATTGCAACATAAAGCACTTGCAGATGTCACTGAAACATAAAGCACTTACAGATGTCACTGCAACACAAGCCAATTACATATGTCACTGCAACATAAAGCACTTGCAGATGACACTGCAAGACAAGGCAATTACAGATGTCAATGCAACATAAAGCACTTGCAGATGTCACTGCAACACAAGGCAATTACAGATGTCACTGCAACATAAAGCACTTACAGATGACACTGCAACACAAGGCAATTACAGATGTCACTGCAACATAAAGCAATTACAGATGTCACTGCAACACAAGGCAATTACAGATGTCACTGCAACATAAAGCAATTACAGATGTCACTGCAACATAAAGCACTTACAGATGACACTGCAACACAAGCCAATTACATATTTCACTGCAACATAAAGCACTTACAGATGTCACTGCAACACAAGCCAATTACATATGTCACTGCAACATAAAGCACTAGCAGATGACACTGCAACACAAGGCAATTACAGATGTCACTGCAACATAAAGCACTTGCAGATGTCACTGCAACATAAAGCACTTACAGATGTCATTGCAACATAAAGCACTTGCAGATGTCACTGAAACATAAAGCACTTGCAGATGTCACTGAAACACAAGTCACTTACAGATGTCACTGCAACATAAGGCACTTACAGATGTCACTGCAGCATAAGGCACTTACAGATGTCATTGCAACACAAGGCACTTTCAGATAACACAATACACAAAGCTCTCACAAAAGAAAATGCACCACGTGGCAGATGACAACACTTACAGATGAAATTGCAACACAAATCCCGAGTAAGACTCAATGCTATACTTAGTACAAGGCCATTGCAGATGCACAGCACAACCAGGCAAATGCAGCTCCAAGTTCCAAATCCACTGGGTTTATTGCCAAACGTCCTCATATTTCCTAACAATCAAGCAAAAACAAACCAGCTTCATCAACTGTAACGAACTGTGTTGACACTGAGCCACGTCTATCCTCGATATTCATTTGCTCTGCACTTGACAAACACGCTTAAACCATAGTTACTCCCCTTTTCTTCTCTCCAGATGTGCTAATGCAGCAAAAAGGGCATGACAATATTTTCTCTACTTGATTGACTTTGTTCAAGAGACACCAATCATCAAATTAGCCCGGTTTGTTGAGACCATTTTACTCTGTTACCCATCACTTCAGAGCCATTACTTTGCATTAGAAGACAGAACGTCATTGTGGCAATCCCAAGACATTCCCGATTAACAGTACCACTACATGCGACACTCCAATTTCTTTATTGTGTCATTTTCGGAGAATTTAATTACCTGCGAATCTGGAGTATCTGTATAAGCAGAATGGCGTGTTTTCTGTCTATTTCTTGACAAATTACCCAATTTTAAATCAAATTTGCCAAGTGACAATACCAATATTAACGTATTCAGACAAACGTAAAACAATTCTCGATTCTTTTGATGCTGATTTTATTAAATTGCATTTTGTTCAATGACAGTCTGTGAAGAAAGAACAGTCCTCGTACAGGAAGTTCAATTGGATCGAGAAAACAACTTGACGAGTTGAAACAATACATTTGGTCAATAGATGGAGTGTTAACAACCCGTGGACAGATGGGTTGATTTTATAATCCCATGAACCTTGCCTATGTATTACAGAAGCACATTCCTTAAGTATTATTTTCTTAAGACAACAGTTTCTCATTGTGAATTAAAACCAAATTCATCTGCTATAATTTACAAAATTTAAAATAAATTCTTCTGGCGGCAAATGACTCGGCTTTTGCGACTAGTGTAGATCATGACAAGCCTTCATATCATTACACTCTAATCATGATCTACACTGTCTACTATTCAGTCTATAAATATTCAGTAAACACCCCCTTACACAATTAATGGTACTGTCTAAATTGAAATTTTCTTATTAAAACAGGACCAAACATTAACACACATAGAAAAACAAACCAAAATCTTGTAAGTAAATACGATGTCAAAGACTTCTGTACTGATTCACTTTTGGACAGAAGGGAAACTGTTGCACTATCAGAAGTTCTTGTGAAAACATATAGCAAAGAGGTGTAACGGTGTCCCTAATACGCCTTGTTCCCTTTGTGAATGAAAAGCAAAATCTTTTCATATACCTGTACTACAAACACAGAATGAACTGCACTGAATCTTTTGACACTGTAGTTGATAATTGTAAATAAAACAGCTTCCTCAAAGGTCTTAATAAGTTAATAGAAGACAAAACTTGCAACTTTTAAATATCAAGGTCTGAATGTATAAAATAATCAAATTTAGAAAAAATCAACTGCTATCATCCCCAAAACAAAAGGCATGAAACGACAGAATGAAAGAATTTTTAGCACATTCCAACCTGTAGCCAATTAATTGTAATTTACAGTTAGTCTGAAGACTCGTACTGCCAAGCTAGACATCAAAGCACGAAGTAAGACCGTGTACTTTGGAGGACACAAGTTTACTTCCCGCAACTGACGCTGGTATAATTAGAGTTACATCCCCTTAATCCCTACAAGATGTTGCCAAGGATAAATGAAACAAGGAAAGAAAAGCTTTAAGTCATAAAATTCATTTTGCAAATATATTGAAAACAGTCATCATAAAAGACTCTTAATAATGTTATAATGGCACATTTGCTGAACCTGTTCAATTTCGTGTACTTTCGAAAAATTAGAAGTTGTCCTGCATGCCAAAATGCACAAATGTGTTTAATCAATTACCCATATAACATGAGGAGCTAATTTTTGTCTTAAAATTATTTCAGTAATTCATAGAACAACTAACAGTCAGATGTGGGTGTCCCATAGAGCGAGGAGATATATGGTAGATTTATCCATCAAAGTTTTTTCTTAACTCCCTGACGCAAGGCGGATGTCTTTGATTCGGTTTGTAGATGCGCATGGAGTAATTAATAAATAGAACGTATGGCATCTTCACAAAAGAAACAAAGAGACAAGAGATTAACCGGTACGATGTAAACATAATCCTACGGACTGAAGGATAACGATTAACCAAATTAAAAATAGGAGGCGGTTCCAAGTTTACTGGTGCTACATAAAGTGAAAACGAGTATCAACTTTGAGTATTAATCCCTGAATGAAATCGGTGTTTTTTTGAAAACTGGTTTCAATCACCATTTTACCTGAAGGCAGAACATGAAAATACAATTAAAATGCCTTCATAAGCTCCTGCCATGTTTGATAGTAGGCTGTAGCTAGGGCGGCAACAAGAATTTTGACTTAACTTCCTTGTTTGCAGTCAACACTAACTGATAGAAATAGTTTAGAGTTGACACGTCTCACCAGAAAATGCTGTTTTCTGCATAAAAGTTATAAAAATGTCTGTTCTTATTTAGTAATATACGCAATAAAGTATCATGTATGTCACCAGAAACACACATTTTCCTGCTTGTGTTTTTTTACCCCAGTATGTCGTCTTCAAACCCAGTGATTTTACAAAAATCTGCTGTTAACACTCCAGTCCTTAGTGGCAGGTATAAAACTAAACGGAATGTCCGTCATAAAACAGAAGACATATGCATTTTACTACTTTCATTTTACTTGTTTTTTACATAAATTATGTCAATATAATGAAATATACATTTATAATGATGTCAGATGGAAGAAATGATACAACATACATGTGTATGGGAAGTCCAAGTGATATTTATCCCCAGATGTTAAAACATACCACACAATATAGAAGCTATGCAGAAGAAACTGTGACAGGACCTTGACAACCTTGGGTAACAACCAACCCTAAAACAGTAAATCTTATACTTGCCTGAAATGATGGTGTAGACCATGAATGCAGTGTAGACCATGAATGCGGTGTAGACCATGAATATGGAGGGAGATCCTGTTTCATACTACCTGGATAAAGACCAGTCCCACCTAAAAAGGCTTCAGTACTGACTTTCCAGTAAGAATACTAAACAATGATATAGAAAAAGTGATTTCGTTGCAGAGCAATTAATATAGAAAAGAATAACGTCACATAGTCTGTCATTGTGCCAAGTGACACCACTAGCATGGCAGTCATTTTATAAGTGTTCCAAAGAATAAAATCATGGTCTTACAATATGTCTGCCATGCAAAGTATGTGCATTGAGCACCCAAATCATAACATTTGTTGCATAAATCAAACACAGCTTGTTCTGTTAAGAATAAAGGACTCACTTGATTGAATCACTCTGCATGCATCAATTCCAGTAATTAACCACATCACTGTACACTTGCGGGTCTTGTTAACACAAGAAATAGTTATGTCTTAATTAAGTTAATCATATCCCGCTGATACAATGTTTGAAAGGAGAAAAATATGCTCAAGTTTTCCGGATTTCATCAAAACAGGAGGACCAAATGAGCCATGTTCATACACCTAACAAAGTGTATCAACTCTCAGTAAAGCTTAAAGAAAAAGCCTCCGTGGTAGAGACAAAGACAAATTGACTTAACTTCAGTTGGAACAGGCATTAAACTCATTTAACAACAACAACAAAGCTTAAAGAAGCAGGCAAAGGTTTCTACAGAATTACAGTGACCAAGGAGTTGGACTTAGATTGCTTATTTATCAAAAGAAAACTTGAAAGTTACGTTATTGTCAAACAATCAAGTGCCCTTGTTTGGACTGTGTAGTTTATTGTTAGAGCCTAACTAAGTGCTTTCTTTGGTACCTCATGTAAACTCATGTTTCCCTATAATTCCTCAGCCAATGAGATTGTCCCATTTTAGTCTTGAATGGTTCTAAGATCTATAACCTGCAGTACTGGTACAATAAGAAAGTAGAATGTCTACCCGTTTGATAGGAGACGTTCTGATAGCTGGAAAGCTACGAACAATACTAGACAATGACAATTCAACAGAAAAAATCATAACTAAATACATGAACGAAGCATCAAAATATTACATCCTGCAAAAATTCAAAACTTTTGATTTTCATAACTCAATTGCCTAAAGAGGTTTTGAAAAACAAAACCTTGTAACCCAGACAGCTTGTCATCTTTTTGTCAGTACAACAAATATCAGGATTAAATGATGCTGGAGAGTACTCAGGAGTGACACAAGAAGTTTAAGTTTTCATCAAAATCGTGGCAGAAATAAATTGGTATAGACTAAGACATTACTAACTTTGTAATATATCATTAGAAGTAACTGTCACTGAGGGTGACTCATACCCCACCAATGCTCCTTGACTCATTGAATGATATTTGAAACATGAATTTTATATAAAGGGAAACAATTTGCTATTAAACTTTGGCAGAGTTATGTCCCTTGAGAAAACTAAATGGTATAATTGTTATGTACATAAAAATTTTGTACTAACCATGAAAAGTAATGTAGCAAATACTTAAAAATCTATACTCTCCACCTTGTTGATGGAGGTATAATCACAAAAGTGTGAAAAAGTGAAAAATGAACAAGATAACGTGACAACAAAATATGCAGTTTAAAAAAAAAAAGAGAGGAAAAAAAGCCAACAGAAATAAACGAAACTGATACGCTACAACTTACCATAAGCATCGGATTGTATTGCTAATAGAAGAAAAAACATGACATTAAAATAAATCATAAACGTGAACATTGCATACTCAACAAATCACTTAGTGAATGAAAAAAGCAAAGTGCAAATCGGTTCCTTTTTATATATTTTAATTTTTGCAGTTGCACTTGTTACAGTTACTATATCTACTAAAGTAACAGTTTTTGTAAGATCGGTAACAGCTTTAGCTAACTTTTAAAAAATTATGCCAATTTTGTTTGATTCAGTTTGGTACAAATCACTTGAAAAATTGTTCAACCAAAATGTTATGTTTGAAAATTTGCCAATAGGTCATGTGACCAGACTTGGTGACAGCACACATCTTATTGGCTAAAATTTACCAATCAAAGTCTTTATATTCATTTGTGTCAAATTCTGTTCATTAATATAGAAGCGTTAGGTTTCTCTTCCACGGAGAATGCAAATTGAGATGAGCGTTGTCTGAAGTTAAATCTATTGTTCTGAAGACGGTTTTGACAGAAAATCTCACTTTAACACAGTTTCAACAATCGAACATTGCTGCAGTTAACAAATTTTAATTTTTGGTTTTCTTGAATCACTCACAAGTTTTTTCTAACTGTTGTAAAACGGATAGCTTTTCACATATGTATGAACATACATTAAGATGGCAGACGGGAAAATATAATAATATTTTTTGTATAAAATTCACTTGAGTGTGCTTTATTTAATGGCTGTTCAACTTAATAAGTAGTAATTCCCAAGAATATACGAAAATGTCCTGATAGAAAAACATTATGCAATTTCATTTTGACTATTACCACTCCCAAGAAAATAGAAGCGTTCAATTTTACATGAAATATTGATACCATACACAATTGGCATTCTCATTTTGATAAATACAACAGTTAAAAAAAAGATCGTGATCGTGTGCAACACAATATCATACTTGTTCTGTGACCCTGCACCACATAATTATAATGCACATTTGACATTTTTGTTTTATTTTAAACATTTGAAATAACCGCAACCTTCAATGCACACTACCTTACTTGGCATGTTTGTTTGAATTTTACTATCCACCAGACAACTTTATGACAATGGTCTTTTAATTACCTTTATTCCAGCAGCGTGACCAAACCGCTGTCATCGAATAATGTCGGCATTAAGTGTCTCAAAGGGCCGCCAATGACAAAAGACAGTAGTGTCAATATTGACAGAGTTGTAGGTCATAAAAAAACCTTTATCTTCTAACCCTCTAACATAATTTTTCCAGGGAGCACTTTCAGGATATAACTTGGCAATATTTGCCATGCTTACGCTAAAACACGATACACCAGAATACCAGAGGTTCTCGTAAAACAGTTTGCTCTATCTATGAAAGTCTATTATGCAAATTACTGCCAATGTACACTGGTGACAATATCGGGCCAACAATAACTTCAAACGGGGCTTGATATTGTTTGATGGCCGTCAAGAGACAGTGATACGCTAACTATGTTATACTGTGAAAGCGAGAGCGTCCCCGGACACCCGTCTCATTGATGATAGCACTACGGATGTTTGGCATAATCATACAGTATTAACTGCACATGATAAGTTTTGTTTCGCTAACGACCTTTATGATCAATTCTCAACTGAGACGTCATTTTGATGACAAATGTCGGAAATTGACAAACTATGGTTTCCATACATACACAAAGCCTTAGGGAGTGCATATTGCATAAAAACGATAAAACGGCATCATACAAACCTGATGAATTTATCATCAGAGAATACAGCCAATTTGGTAAGAGACTAAATTGTATATGAGGATATTTAGTGATGGAACAGCATTATTTATAATGCCTTATTATTGAAGTCATATGACATTCTGTGTGATCTTAGTGTTTGTAATATACCTAAGTAAAAGTTGTGACATTTCAAAACACTTTAAAAACCAGCTTTCAAGTTGCAAGTTATGTGAAATAACGATCTTGCGACTGTTCCATATGTTTTAACCTTTACACTGCTAAATTTCTAAAAATAGATGTTATATTTTGGACTATACCATTAATTTTATTTTTTGAAAGGGGTCCAAATGAAAATTTACTGACTGAAAGCAAACATTGCAGATCATGATCAGACAGAACACAGAAGCTTCTGAATGAGACTGATCATGATCTGCACTGATCCCAATGGCAGAATCATACTGAAACCGAGAACTTTATCAGTACTTTTGAAATTACACATAGTTCTTGCACAGTAGAGGTAAGAAAACAAGTCTAGATTGCCCCCAGGTTACTTTCAGCCCTGTAGGACACTTAGAACAAGTTCTGATAAATCTTCAACAATCAGAACTTTTTCATCATAAAGTCTTTGACACACTTCCAGTATGCAGATAAGGCCATTTACTTTACTGTTACCTCAAAGATACATCTTGGGGACAGGTGTCCCTCTAATTGGTTTCTGCTGCTGTGTATCATATATATCAGTAGGGTATCGTTCTGGAGATCATATCAGGAGCCATCAAACTGATATCAAATGGTTCCAACCATAATCTGAGGCCATTACCAAATAAATTGTTAGATTATCATAAACATAATTATCATCCATCTTGGCATACTCTTTTGAGTTTAAAGTCCCAGGAGCGCCCTCGATGCAAAATTACTTGTAGTTCTTATATTACCAGAAAAAATGTCTTATACACAAAACTGATCGTTATGTGTACAAAAATCACTCCTAAAGCTACTGTTTTAATCACACGTACACGCTGTATATTTTTCAAAGATATTGCAAACAATAAGAAACCATTTCTGACAATGCTTTTCAGTGACAAAAGGACAAAGATATGAAAGAAATACGTCATTATAGTATAAGATTAAATAGAACGCAGTTGCATTTACCAGTATTTAAAGTGCTCCTGGGACTTTAATGCTATAGCGAATCTATTATAAAGCACATCTATAGATGTTAACCTTAGCTTTATTAGTACCAGTTAGTAAGACAGATATCTGCTGCTCCTGTTTTAATATAACCAGCCCGACTTTGGACAAAACCATCATCTCTTAGTTTACAAATGCTGTAAATTTGATTTTACCTTACTTTTATTTTGAAAACTAAAGAAAAACTGGAATTCTAAGTTTACAGCTCCAAAATCAGAAGTATATTTATATAATTATACAGTTTCATTAATTTTTTTACACAAAGTTTTGCTCTTTTTTTTCCCTTCATATAATGAAGATAAAGTGAAAAGCAGAATTTAATAACACAGACTTTTATGAACTTTTAATCTGCATTTTGGGAGGAAATGCAATTAAAGTCAAAGGATGTGCACACAATTTGCAACAGGCAATTTGATGAAACTGTCTTACCTATTTCCTTGACAAATTTCATACAGAAATAGACAAAACAACAGTTTTTCAAAATTCTTGTGACTTAAGTCACAAAATTCTTGGCAAAGTTTCTCCCCATAAGAGAGCCTCAGAAAAAAACATGGGTTGGCAGCTGTCTGTTTAGTTTCATCTTTCTGTCTTGCCACAAGTTTGTCAAAAGTTCATGTCGATTCTACACTCCTCTCTAATCTATCAAAATGTACCTGTGCCAAGAATCACCTGCTTGTTAAAACCAGAGACAAGAGTGGCTCGGTTCATGGAATTTTGTTCCAATATACTGACATGATCATCAGCTTATTCTAATAATCAAGTGAACCAGTTTCTTGGGCAAACTGACAATTTGGAAACAATTTCAATCTGCAATCTTTAGAAAAATGTTAGGTGGACATTATAAAGCGTGTCCATTTATCTTTTTCTCCTCTCACAGTTTAATAGTTTCTTTTCTTTTAATCTCTCATGGAACAAGAAAATATCTGAAAATATTTTTTTGTAAAACTTTTTATAAAATTTTGCATTTTCAAAAAGGTCTACTGACTTGGAATCTCTCAATACCCCAAAAAAGTTCAACGAAAAATCTGACAAAAGGGTAAAAACATGACATCACAAGCATTTTAAAAGAATACCTTTTAACTGTAACTTTCAGTGGAAGGCTATAAATACATTAATAATCTGTGTGAACATGTTTTTTTGTATTCAGCTGAACTAGTGCCTGCTTTTTCCATCAACAGTTGGCTGAGACATCACCCCAAGAGCAAAAGATATGATATGACAAATTTCAAATCTACCTTTACATGTCAGTCAAATGCTATAATTACATACCCATCTGGTTCCTCAAAATACTCTATAATGGCATAATTACTGGTGTTTTTTTTGGTTGTTTTTTGCTTTATTTTTGACTTTTTAATCAAGTAGTCAACTGCGAAGACTCAAATAAAAGGTAAAAGGAGATAATGTGTGTATGCAAACAAGAGTTCAAAGAAATAAGGCATCAACCCTTGTTAAGCAGTCAACGCGAAAGAGGCAAGGTTCCTGGGCTGATTTACTCCTGATTCCCGAACAATTGTTAGAATCAATTGCTCTGAATTGAAGGACAACCTCGGGGGGGGGGGGGGGGGGAGGGGATTGGGGTTTTGTTGAAGAAGGGGGGGGGAGGGGGGGATTTGGAATTTTTTTTTTTCTGAAGAAAACTACCACTATGGCAATGTTGGGGATCAAACCTGGAACTCTACAATCCCCGAGATGAATGCACTACCACAGTGACAGTTGTATCCATAGATTGGGTGCTTAACAGATTCTACTGTACCCTGTATTTTCCCTGAGAATGCCAGAATTATTTCCTATATGATCGGTAACAAGCCATTTGATATGTCACCATCTCCAGTGAATTGAATGATATTACAGGACAATACCTAAACAAGTGAAACTAATACTAATTTGTTGTACACAGTTCCCAGTAGGCATTTTGCAGGGCGAAACTAAATGACTCGTAATAACCCTTGTGTATGACAATTGACTTTGGGTCTTTAACGACTCATTATGAGGAGTATCTGGAGAGCTATCCAATAAAATGTCATTGTGGTACAAATTAATCTGTTTTGAAACATTTCCCTACAAACTGGTCATTTCTTTTTTAACATGAAATACCGCTTTGTCAAATTTTGTATGAAATGTGATCAACCAGGCGACGGAGGGATGCCGCAAAAGAAGTAATAAGCGGGGGAAAAAGAAAAATTGTCGTAATTAAGGCTAGGCATAACTGACGGTTTCTGCGATGCTATGAATCGAAAGTCGTTACGGGAATATGACAGTTTTGGATAAAAGTTCACATCAAATCACTTAAGTCGTATCATTCAAAGGAGACATTATCGAGACAAATATACCCTATGATATTGATGAATAATTACTCTGACAGAATTATGGAAATTCTGTAAAATATTGAGGTATAAAGGTCATCGACGATGTCGTAAGGAAATTTACGACATGACAGGCTAGATCACAGTCTTTCCGTAAATGGAAGTCAAAATTATCAATTTGTCATATTAACACTATTGGGCAACTGGGCATGCTTGATTACTAATCAATTATTTGTCATTTTCTTTTTTCAATTCCTTGTCTTAAGATGAAAGTTGTCAGCCAGAATTTATTATTCATAAGCAATGATTTGCAACTTCAGTTATACAAAAGACTATATAAGATTTTAAATTAAAGTTACTAAGGATTGGGATTCAACCAAATTGACTACAGGTAAATAAGCTTTGAGTGACTCTGAAAGATGTAGTCATGTGGGGTTTGAACTCATAACCTCTGGACTGAGTGGTAAACATCTTAACCTTTTAATCACTACTGCTGCAAGCTATAGAAACACTACTCAATCCTTTCTAAAAACCACCCTCTATCATATCCAAAATTAGCAGCACTTTTACCCAAAATCATCCACTTTCCTGCCCCAAACCATCCTTATTTCTACCCAAACCCACTGTATCCTACCCAAAACCACTTTCTGCCCAAAACTGTACTTGCATCTTCCCAAAATCACTCAATACCCCATCAACAGCCAAAGAATTGAAATATTTTGTAATGTTTGTAAGAATAGTCAAGGTAATTTCTTTGCACATTTTCTTCTCGAGTTTCAAAAAAATATTTTACTGATGTATCTCTTTTAAAATTCTGATGAAAAAAAACCCTCAAGACTATAAAAGCACACCTTTCTTCCACATTTTTTTTCTGATAGGACATCTATCTTTTATTTTTGATTATAACGACATGATATGATTTTATGGCAAGTCCTTAGCTCTCATCCCCCATACACCAAGATACCATCTGTAAGACAAGATCTGTATATACATATTTATGATATATATATATATATGCCTGTAAAGAGTTTCTCAGTGTTTATGCCTATAGGTACAGTCCTCTGCCAAATGACCTGGCACTGCTGATAAGCCCGGTGATAAAGCCAGAAGCTAAACGAATCTGATACTGTCTCTGTGTTTTACATTCTTCAATCAAGTGCATGTGGCTTCTGTAAATATAGACTGGCCAAAACCTCTTTTTTTCTGGGAGAAATACAAAATTCCCTTTGTTGAAAATGTATTCCTTTATACTTAAGTGTCAATTTCCACAGACATTTTATCATTAAGGTGACCCCTGTATCCAGTACATTCGTGATTATGACTATTTTCAAAAATGATTTTACACAAAGTAACATCTCGGTATAATTTGGAAACTGGCTTTAGAAACTGAATTTCACTATTATTTCCTTCCAATTAATTTTCTAAGTGTCTTTGCAGATCTTTTTAGTATTCAAATGGTTACATTTATGTGTTCACATTGTAAGAATAAATCTATCTTTTTAAACAAATTATTCTATGACTTTTGTTTCACATACTCTTTCAGTTTTCTTTTGAATATAAATATTTTTTTCAACAGTTTGAAATGATATAACGTACATTTAATTTGTCATTTATCTTGATATACTTAACACATACTTTGTTCACTACAGATATTAATTCATAAATTCAGCACAAAAGCTCAACATTGCTTAAAATTGGGATGAATTTACAGAGAGAAACTTTCCATGAATTACTGATTTTCAGGAGTACCTGTAGCCAGTCTATGTCAGCGCCTGTCTTTTATCAGTCAGATAAGGTAGCACATAAGCCCAGGACATTTACAAACTTCTGTTTACCTGAACCAAAATGATGGCCGGTTGCCAAGGAAACCAAATGTAAACATAATTAGGACTTCCTGATAGAAATTTTTAACACATCCCAACACATGTTCCAAATTCTTGATGGTACAAATGGACGGAAACATAATTACGTTTGACAGGGAATTATCTATGTGATTTTCCTGCAAACTTCAAAAACGTCTTTTCAGAGTGCCAGATTTGAAGCCGCTTAAGAACATGACAAAACAAAATGAAATATTCACAACCCTGCAAAAGTTTTTTGCAGAAAATTCAGAATTTAGTACTTTTCTCTCACGTGATCTGTTATTCTGTTTTAAAATCTAGCGCTTTTTTCTCAGTTTTCTTGCTTCTTAGTTTTGTACCTGTTCCAGTCTTAAAATCAAATGCAGCTGCTGTCTTTTAAAATGCTGAACAAAATGTTGAAAGAAGATGAGAAATTTCTTTACTGATAAATGTCATCACACAAGTGCCAAAAGAAAGCAAAATGGCAATTACTTCGCTTTAAGTCTGCAACCAGTCTAAAATCTCTAGCTTCTGACTGGCTGGAAGAAAACTCAGTTTCAAAATAAGCCAATCAAGTGCCACAGATTTCAGACTGGTTTCAGAGAATAATTTAAACCTTATTAATTATGTGATGTGTCATGTGTCTTAGAGTAAACGGGTGGTATCCTTTAGAATAACTGATAATCAAAAAGAATAAAACAATAACCTATCTCATCTAAATATCAGTCAAACACAATTAAATTGTATGGTAGCAGCTAAAGAAATTTATTATGTTTTTTCTATAATGCATGATGATGGGTTCATGTTAATATCTCTTCAAGATTCACTTTCATCAGAAGTCGTTGTCGTGAGAGACTGCTGATCAAATCTCATCCAAGCGATCAAATAAAACACAAATATGGCCAAAATCTCTGAGTCCTTAATGAGATTGTCAAACTGTCTGTAAATTTTGCCGCAATTTGAAGTTATGTTTGATCGTCTGATACCAATATGTCGCACAGTGATCAGTGAAGTGTAAACAAAAATGACGATTAAGTTCCGTCTTCTACTCCATAACGGGATGACGGATCATTTTATGATGTTGGCACAGAAGATAGGGGTACAAGACAAATATAATTGGACGGCAACTCACAGAAATTGATGAGCTAGCCGTCATCGTTTGGTCAAGGCATTTATCACTGGACGGTGATGTCAATAGCCAAGTGACGGTAAATATCTAACTTTGAGTCAACTAATTGACCATGATGTCCCGATCCCTTGCCGATACAGCATAAACTCTCGAGTCTTCCTACATATAAAACTAATATTTTCTTTCGGCTTTCAACCTTTTTCTCTACAGAAAACTTGTATTTAATCTGTAAAAAAAAATTCTTCTTATTTTAAGCGCTAATTTTCTTAAAAGATTTTTTTCTTAACACACCAATCTTAACATTACATTGATTTAAAGGGTCGTCTTAATCATACAGAACCTATGATTATTGCTTTTCCCATAAACACACTGGCCCTTTGATCATTATACAATTATTCAGTGACAAATGAATCCTGGGATACCAAAATCACAGTTTCTTTCACTAAGCTTTACTCAATTTTTTCTTGTTACATCGCATGCCAAGAGCTAATAAAATAGCGGAACAAATGAAATTTCCACAAGCTATATTATCCAAACTGTCCTTTGTAAAGCAATCTCCCATCAACGAAATGAACAAAAATAACATGTGTCACCTTGGTATGATAAATAATCTTTTACTATTGATCCGCGACAATTTGTGATAGGAAATTAGGGTCGTGGAAGAAGCGCCGGACATTAATTTAACTGTCGCAGTATCGCAAGACATTGATATGATTCACGGACATAAGTATTGACAATTTTAATTGTGTTTGCCCAAATACGGACATGAATTATACCATGTGACAAATGATAAATTCCAACAGACACTTCAAAGATTGATTTTTTCTCAAGAAGTAAGGGAAAGTAGCAAGTGTCGCAAACATTTTTTACCACGAACACAGTCCTCAATGACAATAAAATACGAACTCTTTTGATTTTGATTTTGTCGTTGTGCAGCTCCGTGGAAAATCTATTTTCTGGACCATGTCTTTTGTCCCTTGTGAATTTAGAACCCATTTACAGAATCAATTGTTTGTCAATTGTAATAGTGTCTTTATCTTTTATATTTATCAGGAGACCAGAACAAGTCTTGTAGTTCGTAAAACATCACTTGACAGAAATTGGCAAAAGGAAAATGTCTTTTTTTATCCTCTTTTATTGTATGTACCTATCCTTTTGCCTGCTGCAACTGCCATAAATTTGAAGTAACAATTAATTGTTTTGTGGCTACCCTTAATTGAACGAAGAGCGTTAGAATAATTAAAGTCATTTACTTTACCAGTGTAATGTGATCAGTGCTGGTATAATTGATTTGGATGACTGTCCCAATGTGTCTTGACAATTACTTGATCAACTGAGAAAATAGGCGAAAATACCAAAGTGTGAAATGGGTACACATAATTATATGTACGTGGAAGAAAAGTTTGGATAACTGTCCCAACGTGTCTTGACATTACTTTATCAACAGAGAAAATATGCCAAAATGCAAAAGTGTGAAATTGGTACACATAATAATGTACATGATAGAAAAGACTGTTGCTATGTTTCCTTGCGCCCCCAAATTCCCTCAACTCACCATTTTTAAAAACGCCATGATAATAGTGGGAATAACGTTACAATTAAATACATTAAATCATTACTTTTTGTATGTCAAGTAATTATAATAATGACTATATTGTCTGGTGTAAAAGTAAATGGAATTTCAGTAAATGCACATTGAGGCATTACTATTACATATGCCAATTGTTGTACACAGCAAATTATTGTAGTGTGAAAGTAATTGGACTTCAATCTTACTGTAAACTGATGCATTACTATCAACGTTTTAGTAAATATAAACTGAGACAAAACTATTACATTTGTCCAGTAGTCTTATGCAGTAAATCATTGTCTGGTGTGAAAGTAATTGGACTTTGGCCTTGCTGTAAGTGCAAACTGAGGCATTACTATTACACTATTATACCAAGTAATTGTAAAGTAATAAATGTCTTAGAAATAAAGTACAGAAGCCCAGAGACATCAAAGTAGGCATCTGCTATATTCATTAATGGTTTCCTACATACTGTTGACAATTTTATTCTCTGTATGCTGGCAGACTAGGGTGAAATTGAAAAAGAAAAAATTGAAAAATCTTGCAACTTTGACTTTGTCTGATCCCCAAGTTTTTGTTATGAATTTCAATTATTTTACAGACAGATATATATTCTTGCATAAACTTTCACAATATTCTTGACAAAAAATTTGTTTACACCGTCTCAAGTTTGCACCCTCCGAGAAGGCAAGTTTAACATATAAGTAACTTAAGTATTAAAAGTACAAAAATATGTTGTGTCATTATACAGCAATAATTTTAACTAAAACTTCAGTTTTTGGAAATGAAATTCAGAAAATAAATGTTGAAATGTGACTACTTACTCTTTACTCATTTTTCTAGACTTCTGAGGAACATTTATTTCAATTTCTGAGATGGTATTTATTCAGTTAGGGTTTTTTTCTGAAGTAATAATGCAAATTATCAGTAAATGTACATATTCTGAACGCTAAAAAAATTGTCTCAAAAAATGCTTCATAGTTGTCGCATATATTTCCTTTCGAAGACATTTTAACTGTTGCTGAGCCCTACAGACATTGTAGAGAGAAAACACTTAGAAAAAAAGAGAAAAGGAAAGTATTTGACCTATGACACTACAGTTTGTCATCCTTAAGTAATCGGGATGTGTATTTATTACCCTATTTTATACTGTCTCAAGCGGGTTGTCTGTCCCAGAAGGAAAATATTTTTACGATGCTTTCTATGTGCAATCATCACTGGAATATTGAGAGGGTAATGAAACATGATGAATTCCTCTATCTTGACATTGTACCGTCACAAATTGAGAACGTGGCAGCAATTTATGACGATCTGCGACAACTAAATGTCCTAAAACATCCTTTATGAATTTAGTATTCCATCCTACTCGAGGTGAGCCCATAAAATCCATGTAAAACTACAAATTACGGCAAACTTTCCTCTCAAAAATGTCCGCTATGTTTTTCATATTGATCTGAGTATTTTAGAGGACTGTCATTGAGCGTCATTTGTCTGACTCAGATTATAGTGCAGGCACGGCAAATCTGCCAAATTATATCTTTCTGGTCCATATATGTACGGGTTCTGTCTAATAAATATAGGGACACAAATGGGTCTTAAGCATTTAAGTAGAGATGGCGTTTATAAATAAATGTTACAATGACGTGATGTCCTTGCACATAAAGATATCTCGCAGTAATAGCTCTCTCGGGGAACAAGTTTTATAAGACAGGACTAAAACACTGACTTTTTCTGTGGGCGTGTCAGAATTGGTACATTAATTTTTCTAAATATGCTTTCAGAAAATTATGGCTTATGATAAATGCTGATGGTGTTTCCTCTAAAAGGAAGCGCTTATAATGGTATATCATGCGATATTTTACTGCTCTTGCTCTTCTAAACAAGTCGACATTCTTTACACAACTTTTGTAAAAGGGGAGAAACTGCAATTACATTTGCCTTCACAAGAGGATAAATTGAATGCTTTGGAAACTACAGATTTTTTTTAAACATAAATACCTGCAATCAGTTAACCTATTTAAGTAAGGTTTTACAAAGTACAGTACTAGTAATACAACCACAAGGAACAAGCAATTTCTGCCAAATTAAATAGACTTTCAAAGAAAAACAATCCAGGCAAATAAAATTCATAAAGGGAGGTAATTAATAAACAGCTCTAAACAAAGTGATTGTTCTTGTATCATTCCTCTGTCACGATATTCAACAGTAGATTAATATAACTTTCCTAGACAGTGTTAGACCTTGACAGGGAAAGCAAATATGCAAAAGGGGAATAACTCAAGACAATACTACACTGCAAGAGTAATATTTCTTGTGTTCAACACTCTGCCTTATTGACAAATTTAATCTATCTGAGAGATACAATATTAAATGCAATGACATTAAAGCAAGAATGATAGCAATGATCGGAGACCTGATACAAGACACAGAGAGGTCGGACTTGAACTTACAACTGCTCCACTGACAGCTGATCAGCGGGTTAACTACTGCAAGGAATAGTGAGACTTAAATCATGTAAAATTCCTGGAAATTGATAACTACAACTACCAAAAATATCAGGAAGGAACAGCAGAGTTAACTTTAAAAGATGCCTATTTTTTGATAGCATAACATGCTAAATTTTCTCCTGATCTAAGCTACAGAAGATTCTGTACATGTAAATACAAAAGTTTTCTGCTTCTTATTTCATGAACACAATATCTATCACTGAAGTGACTATTGAGAAGTGTACCCCTTTAAACATTCTTTATCTGTAAAAAATGAAAAAAGTTTGTTCTGTTCGGTGACAAGTAACCGCTTCAACATGCTATATACTAATCAAATTCATTTTTCCAGCAATCAAAGTGTGTAATCAATTACTCCCAAATACGATAATCTAGATCAAATCTCTGAAAGTAGTGCTGTTTGTAGATGAGATATTGGGATAAGCTGTGTTTATTTATAGATGAGACCTGGGGATAAGGGATTGGTGTCATTTTGTTGACAACTAACAGTTTACATTACTGTGTCATGTTACAGTGCACCACAGGCTCCTGTGGGATTAATGTTTATCTGATGACACAACTTGCTCCTGTGGGATTCATAATCACCTGGAAATAGATTGATACAGTCACATCTGGAAATAGTTTTTGTGACTCTTTAAACTAGAGGAAGTAATGTCCCCTATTTATGTTACATGACTGTGTGATTTATTTTAATGTTAAAAGGGAAACAATCGATGTTTAAACTTTCACAGAGTTGTGCAACTTGAAAAACTAAATGATTTTGTATACGTTTACAAAGTTTTAAAATAATACAGCAAGTATTTAAACTTATAATGTATTTCTCAAAGTGTTAAAAATAGGTTAAATGTATGTAAAATGCATTTTGCATGAACAACATATATTGAGAAATGTCTTGTTTCCATACAAAATACCAATTTAGCAACCTCTTATAATAAATCACTATCCACCCTGAATTTTAAACCACCTCAAAAATGAAGGTTTAGCAGCACATGAACTCATCTTAATTTTACCAATTATAACTGCTTTTTTCGCTGAACTTATTTATGTTTAGGAAGATTCTTTATTATCATGTAAAATGTAAAATCTAGTAATAAAGTAATAAAGAACTTTCCAAATGCAGCTGGCACAACTAACGCTCACACCTACAACCCTTTTCAACCTTAGTTCAATGATCAAGCGATTCTTCAATCTTTTCTACAGACTTACTTATACTACCGATCTCCTAAATATGAACCTTTTTCATACCTTCCTTATTTTATTCGAAATTTATCAGTATGAACCCATGGGGCCACATTACATCATATTCTAAAATTTTCCCTCAAATTAATAATTTCCCTAAGAAAATCTATTTAGAAAGGTGAATGAGCAAATGAAGGATGTTGAAAATTTATTAAATCTTTTATACATATAGTTTATAATGAAGATGAAGTTATACACATTCTTTGAGTGTTGAGAGAATATTAGTAATTTATAATGTTTGTACTTAAGTTCAAATATCTAAGAAACCACTTGAGATTCCTCTAGAATGCCTACCCTGATCAATTTTCGGTACATGTAATATCTCAATTGGTCTACAATGTCATATTCTTCAAAATTATAGATAATTTCTGTGTAGTGAAAAGGACAAAATTCAAAAGAAAAGTTTGTTAAAGTTAGTAACAATGTAATTAGTTTTATATGATGTTTTAGTATATAAAAAATGTAAGGTCTGAATAGCAGGAAATTTTATATAACATTTGATACTTCTTATCAATTCATACCGGCACCAAAATATATATTAGTATGTTTTTCTTTTATTTCTCATTAATTTTTTCTTAAATCATGGAAATTTTTCACCAAGTCAAAATCGCCATTCTAAAGTAATTTTCAAAAAACTCCTTTTAATCCCGTATATACAATAAATACCCTAAAATTGGCCATTCATTTAGCTCTCTTAAATATCTGACAATAAATACCTTTTCATAAATGTTTTCACATAAAATTATATTATATAAGAGATTACATCTTGAATGCATGCACAGTGCTTAAAGTTAAGAAAAACACTTCTTTACACAGACTCTCTAAAGTGAAATATAAAGTTGTATAAAAAATATTTTCACTTACCATGGGCAACCCATCCATGCTTGCAAGACTCACACGAGCGTAGACAGGACTTTGCTGGCAGGAAGCACTCGCAGGGACAACTCGGTGTTGTGCATCTTATTGCCTGAAAAAAGAGGCGAGGCGGAGTTGACGATATGTACTGCAATACGCGCTGGTACCTCTCTCTCTTAGCGAGATCATGTATTGAGCCCTGAGACGAACCAGTCTCCACCATTTTTCTTCTTTGTGACTTTTGGTTTCTTTGTGAGTATATTTTATCTCATTTCTTTGCAATGATGTGAAATTAACAAAAGCAATCACTGAATTTGCTGTAACTAGTCATAAAGTCCAGGTTGGTAACAAAGATTCATTTTGATAAACTCATTGATAGTTATTTCTGTTAGCGAAGACACTCCAGTAAAATGTTCACAACTGATAAGCTATTGGCTTTTTTAACTGAACATCATCAATCTTTATAGCACTTTTGAAGAAAATGCTATTATATTAAAGTTGTTTGAACTGAAAGTATCAAAAGATGTTATAATTCCTTCATATATTCACAGACAATTGTCTTCAACAAGATCAGCTGTTCTTGAAGCTTCAAGCCTTTTCAGACACCAGATTTCAAGCTTCTAATGCCAATGATTTTCACTCAAGCCAATGATTTTCACAATCTGTTTCAAATACTGGAGTCCTTCGACAAGTTAATTTTATTAGTTACATCCAACAATTTTAATGCTTTTTTTTTCTGTTTTAATATTAAAGAGAACTTTCTATCGGAGAAGAAAGAACTTACAAAAAGTAAGAATGTTTTAAACTATGTTTTTTTTTTTCATCTGTTTTTCACTGTCAGTCAATCAGTACCATGGTACTGATTACAATCAATTACAGTAATTGTTTAATCTACAATCCTGTAACTAAAATCTGTTCAGTTGGAACATTCACTTTCCAAGTATTATCAAACTTATCTCTTTCGAAAAAAAAAAATGCACGAAGTACAATTTTTTTAACAAAAAACATGTGAGTTTTAACGACCCTTCACCTCCATGTTGCAACCAATAATATTGAAGCATCTTGCATGTAATTTCGCCGCGTCAGAACAAGCTTTCTCCTACATGACTTCAGCTTTCTTCCAAACGTTAAACAATTAGCATAATCAATTCACATTTACAAAAAAACAACTCGGTGGGAAGCACTCACTCAACAAAATACGTATATAATACGATCATTTCATTTGTTGTTGGCACTAGTTCTTCAAGTACTTCTAATAACCAACAATTATTTTATTATTTCACGGAAGATGGAATTAAACACTTGTAATAATAAACACCGCCTGAGGAATTTAAATCTGATAAAGCATTAATATTAGTTTCTTTTACTGTAAATTACTGCAAAATACATAAAATGCACTTATGAAATAAATACTGTTAAGTAATAGCTTGTGTTACAAACTGTCTAAAATTTATCAAACTTTTATTAAAAATGAATCGTATACCAGACTTTTGAAACTATTTTATATTTAAGATACTTTTAACTGATCTTCACAAAATGACCTATAATTCACAAGAAAATTTTCATTAAAACAAATTAATAAAGAATAAAATGAGGAGCATGATAATAATTTATTCATAGTATTGTTAGTTCTTTTTAGTACAGACTTGAAAATTAAGATAAAGAAAATATAAAGATTAAAAATATATCTTTTACCTTTTTACATGATATAGCATCCATAGAAAATGTTTTCTCAGGCATTGGTAGTCAGTTTCCGGTAGGAAAATTCAGAAACACATTTACTCATCTAAAGCCAGGTACACTGATAAATCTACAGGTTATGTTTATTCTTTAAGACATCAATCACGCTCTGTACCCAATTATGATAAGCCCCTCTCTTCCAAGTAGAAACTGTCTCCCATGTATATATAATCTCAATGTACAGAAAAATTCCACTTATCACCCAGACAAACCTGTATATCTAAACAGTAGATACTTAAAAATGATTTTTAAGAAGTGTTTGCCAAAAGTGTATATTCAAAACTCTGTGGCTCATAATCCAAAAATGTTGACAAATAGTTAAATTTTGTGTTTGTCAATCAAGCGCTCATGAACCTGCCCCTATCAATCAAACACAGCCAAATGTCCCACATGTGCTAAGGATATAGAGGATGAGCAGCCTGATAATATCCACAGATGTCATATGTTAATTATTTATCATCTCAAACACTGTCCTCAGTGTCCAATAGGAAGAGTCCTCTTGTATTTATTAGCCACAGGCTGGCTGGCTTGCAGCTTATCTTCTTTCATCTCAAGACTTTTATTTCTCTAAGAATTTCTGCCTTGACTGTCACACAGTAGGGGGTATTGGACAAAATCAAGCTGTCCTATACTGTGATAATTTCTCTTTCTCTATATATTATTGGAGAACTTGCTAAGGGAATTTCCAGGATAATACTGTCCTGTTTGGTAAATATATAACACCAACAAAGGACTTCTAGCTTTCTAAGAATCATAAATTGTTTTGTCCCTACTGTATTAGCAAGTTTATGAAAAAGTATATCAAAGTAAAAAGAAACACAAGGTAGAATCTATCAGATGGTCTCCCTTTGGTCTGAAAGTGTTTTTTTAGTAACACACAAAGTGAACAAGTCTTATTACTTTTATTGGAAGGAAACAAGACTTATTTTGATATAAAACAATGAATAAAACACGGCATCGACTATGGCAACTGTTCAAAATGTGAATCTAAAGAAGACGTTTTCAATATTTCAGCTGTTTTATAACCAGGTAATTAAGAAAACAATGAAATAAATAGGCCATTATTTTGAACTTGAAAAGTTTTCCTTTCTTCTTTATCATTGACTTTTCAATTTATGACAAGAGGGCCTATCAGAGCAAAACAACAAAGTGTGTGATGTTTTTATATATACACATTAATAAAATTAATGCCTTGGCTATGAAAGACAATTCAAAAACTGCTAATTCAGGATTTTAAAGTGGAAACTATAATTTGTGTTCTTTTTCTCTTTCTTTCTTTTTTTAAACAACAGTTTACTAGTGATAGAAAGGTGGCGATTTTTTTCATTTGTCAAAATCTTAGTCCTAAAACTACAAAAAAAAAAAAAATTGTTTCAAAGTGTTTTTTGAAAGAATGGTGAGAATTTCCCGTATAGAAAGGATCACCATGAAAATTGAGAGAACTTACGAGAGACTAAACCCTTTAAAGTCCCAGAGGATCACTTGATAGAACTTACCAGGATATAAATTGATAGGAAACTTTCCGAGAGGATAAATTGATAGAACTAAGTTCTATTCACTCTAAAACAATGTTGACATATTCATTTCTTTCATACGCAAGTAATTTCTTTTTTAAAAAGAGTTGCGAGAAAGCCTTTCTTATTTTTTGCAATATCATTGGAAAAAAAATACTGTGTTATATTTCTAACATGTACATGGATCAATTTAAAAAGCAAATTAAGGAATGTTTTTGGTACAAATACAGGTCATCTTGCCAGTAAGACATCTTTCTTAGTAAAATAAGAGCTACTTGTAATTGTGCTCCTGTGACCTAAAATTGTCTTCATTTTTTTTTCAAATTGCTTGAAAGTCTCCTTTAAAATCACCCACAGGAAATCTTGTATGACATGGCATTAGAAACATGACTTTCCCTAGCTGATGTCCAACAATCTTACACTCCAGAGGAATTTTGAGTACTTTCAGACCTCCTGTTGTCTTTGTCCACTGAAATCATTACAGACATGTGATCCATCCTTCCAGATAAATGACCTCCATATGTGGGTTCCCCAGGGGTCAATCTTGGGTCCACATTTCTTATCTCATGTTAATGACCTATACAAACAACTTTGTGACAAAAAATTTGTTGCTACTGGCAACTGGGAACACATAATGGTTTAAACCATTTTGGATTAAAGAAAACATTTTAGTAAAGCAAAAAATAATAATAAAAAAATATATCAGAAGAGAGATTCAAAGATATTTACAAAATTAAGTATTATAACCAGTTTTCGAGTACAAACTGTCAAATTAAAAGTGACTAAATAAACTAAGGGAAGAAGTAATATGTAATATATGTGTATATTGTGTACATTTAAATTGGATACAATTATACAATTTGTTGAGCTGAACAAGAGTAAAAGTTGTAATCAAACCTTGAAGCTTATGGAAGAAATGATTGTTTTTAATTTCTAGTGATTTTATTATGATATCTTGAATATCAGACAAAGTCCTTATGCTCAATCTTACATGGATGTCTGTGAAATTTTTAATTACAAACTAACTTTTCAATTAAGTTTAACTGATAATGTTAGAATCTAAAATAAAATTAGGTTTATTTTAGTACTACCAAGAGTGCCCAACTGTAAGAAAATCCATCTATCAATGGACTACTGTAATTTTGTCTAATTTGACAATTAAAGTGCAATAACTCAAGAGTGACTTGGACAATTCTGCTTGTTACTGAACTTGGCCTAGAGATTAGGCCAATAAAAATTCACAGCAAGTTTAGTGAAGATTTATTAGGAATTGTTTAAGTAAATGAGTGGAATACTCCAAATTTGTTCAATTTTGGCAATTAAAGAGCTGTAACTCAAGGGTGAATACGGCGATCTGGCTGGTTGATCAAACTAGGCCAAGATATTAGTCCAATAAAACATCGTAGCAATTTTAGTGAAATTTAGTATGTAATTCTTACATTTATAGACCAGACAACTCTAAATTTGTCCAATTTTGGAAATTAAAGGCCAGTAACGCCAGAGTACCTAGATCGATCTAGCTGGTTATCAAACTTTGCCGTTATATTAGGCCAATCAACACTCACAGCAAGTTTAGTGAAGATTGGTTCTGAATTGTTTAAGTTACAGATCAAACAACCATCTACTAGGCCGCCACAGGTGCCCAAATAATACATCCTGTCATGAGTAGGGGTGTCACGTTTAGGGAATTTGGTAAACGTGTACACGTCTATCACTAAACGAAACTGATGCGTTTACACGTTGTTTACATCAGTTTCAGTAAATCATCATACATGCTGCGTTCAAAACAATATTCTTTGAAGTAACAAATGTTACATACCTGTTTAAACATGTCTGCTGTTTTAGATACATAATCATTTAGCTATGTCGACGTCTAGATCGCCCCCGATACATGAATACAAATTCAGCGACCATATATAATACATATATTTTCAATCATGTTACTTACATAAGTTATACTACGTCGTCCGGTTCAATAATAAGGTAGATGTTATTAACTAAGCTGTTGTATGTGTTATTTTACGTGTAAACGGATACCCAAGTTACTAAACATTTAGCGCTGCTTATCCAAACACTTCCATGTACACGTGTAAACGTGACACCCCTAGTCATGAGACACCACATAATTATTTGTTGCCAAATACTGTGTAGGACAGCTGGGTGACATGCACCTTTATGACAGGAAAGGGCTATGAAATATGCTTTTCCCTCCATCTTTTCCCTTTCTTGGATCTGGACCTGCCTGTTTATACCAGTTTTCCTGAGAATCTTTAGGGAAATGTATGCTCTTTTTCCAAGCATAAAATGTGACCAAGGAGAAGTAAGAAATGGGACCAAATATTTTTCAAGTATTAAACATAACCAAATATTTCAACAGTGAAAAGTTTGACCAAACAGACTTGACCAAATACCTTTACAGTAGAAAACCAAATAAATCTTTCTCCAGTGTAAAACTGGACTATTGACTTTAGCATAACCAAATATTTCTCCAGCACAAAAACTGAGAAGGCATTTCTCGAATATGTGACTTGACCAAATAACTTTGACCAAATACCTTTACAGTAGATAACCTTGAGTAACATTCCTCCAGTATAAAACCTGACCAGTGTACAGCATAGCCAAATACTTCTTCAGTGTAAAAATTGAGCTAGCATAAATTCTCCAATTTGGAGACTTGACCAAATACTACTCCATTGTAAACTTGACAAAATACTACAGTGTAAAAGTTGACCAAATATTTCTCCAGTGTGCAGCTTGACCAGAAATTTCTCCAGTAAAATTAATGCATTCTGTTATCTGTAGCAAAACCTCATGACAAAACATTGCAACTGAAGACATCAGAAATATTGCTGTCATAACCTCAAATTATATTTATGAAATGACTATGAACAGAGAGACGCTGTGTCTCCCTATTTTCGTACACTTAATTGTTTTTCTCAGATCATGTTTTTCAACGATAGCAATTATGTGTCTCCGAGGAACGTTGGTCTCTTTCGGAGGTTTATTCTAATGCATGCTTATTAATACAAGACTCATATGCGACCCTGGTGTAATCATATAGGTGTCGCAATAAACACGCGAAAAATACACTTGTAATTGACACAGCACAATGGCACGAAGTCTGTACCGTGAGTGCCGTATTTTCATTGGTACTTTATGGCAGAGAATTATACTTGGATAGACAAATAATGCAAGATGATCAAGATAAGAAGACAATAACCTATTTGTGCTACATTACTGTTGCCCTAGGAGTTGAAAATGATAAAATATAATAAGATTTGTCAAAACTTATCTCAGAACTTTGTCTGCCCTACCATGACTTATAAGGCCCCAAGGACACTCACGTAGCTGGAACTGACACAAAACATGAAAAGTTCCAGTATTTCAGTAACAATATAGTATATCTATTTCCATTTTTGAAAAGAGCAATTTACATACAATATTACAAGTAACAAGTTTGGTTTCAGCGAATACTTTATGAATGTCTCATCATAGGGCTGTATCTTAAATTTGAAATAATCACATCTGTTACATGATCAAATCAGAACAACAGACAAGGCATAAACATTTGTACAAGACATTACTGTAATAGACGTTTCTGTATACAGAAAACTGCTTATACCAAACACCCTTATAAAGAAAACTGCTTATATTAAACACCCTTATAAAAGAACACTGCTTATATTAAACACCCTTATAAAAGAAAACTGCTTATGTAGAACTACTTTTTAAAGAAGTCTGTTTATAACAAACACACAAAGTCTAGACCTTCTCAATTACTGCTAAAAAATCAAAATTTCATTATAATCAGAAGGAAGGCAGATCTTTAGTAATATAGAAAGCAGTCTTTGATAATTCCACACTTAACATCTATAGTGGATCATTTCATTATTGTCAAATGGGGTTGAATGTTTAAGCTGAATTTTCAAAATTCAGTACATTAGGCAACAGCCAATTTCATTGGCAAATCCTTTAGATATCAGTCATTTTCAATAAAGGCTTATTCCAACCCTATGATGTATAAACTATGCAATAACTACTTATTCAATTATTCAAAATGTTGTTTACCATTACTTTGATCTTTGTTTATAACTTCTTATAACTTATATTTATTTTCATTACAGAAAAACTGCTCATGATATTTTGGTACAAATCTATTCCCCCCTTTCACTTTCTTACTCAATTTCCAGATTGTTCTTGATTTTGTAAACAAATAAACTGACAAAGGGCAGGCAGTGTGTGTCATTAATTAGTGGATTACTGAGGGACAATTACACATATGTTTGTGGTGAAGGAAGAGTCAATCTTCGAGATCAGCACAATCACTGCAGTCACCCTTATTGCAAACAGATGTCACACTCTGTCCAATGTCCTTAGTTCTCTGCTGACTGGAACATTCAATTATCTATAGACATCCATTTTTAATTTACCGTATGTACCCTATTACTAACCACTGTTATTCCAGTAAGCACCCATCAATGTTGCTTTTTTCCCCAAGTCAACAGCCGATTTGAAGATTTCAACAGAAATGAAGCATTTTTGACCGATTTACATGACATAGATTGTACACCATCCTGTCATTAAAAATAAAAGAATACTAAAAAGCTCATTTTTCTTTCTTTTTTTCATTTTAAAGGGAAGTAATAGCTGAAGAAGACACAAGATTACACATGTTTTAATTCTGTTTCAAATATTACTTCCCTTGTTCTAATTTGAATATATTTTTAAAGCCTTAAAAGGAAAAAACATACTTTCATTGGAAAGGTTCAGGAGAGTTGTTTTCTGTCATTAAGATATCATTGTGACACAACATCGTTAAAGCATTAAACATATATTTATTTCTATAAATTCATTTCTATTAAAGCTTTTTTTATCTGTCCAAGTTTGAATTTACTCCAATGGAATCATATGCATTTATTTGCCTTTCAGCTATAACAAATCTTTGTATTTACAAGTCAAATATTCTATTTAAAGAAATCTGCTCCAAGACACATATTAAATGTTTTATATTTCTAGAGCCATAAAGATTCAAGTTTTTTTTATGTGTTTCGAGAAGTTGTATCATATAAATATCTTCAGATTTCTCAGATATAAAACAATATTGCATTCAAAAGTGCTCACTTCTGATCAAAAGTCAAAATGCCATTGAAGAAACTGAAGTGGTCATACATTAGAAATATATTGTGGTAACTAGACTAGTGCAGCCTTTAGTGATTCTGCTGTCACTACCAGTGTAGATCATCCCTCAGTTTTATTATGGTCTGAACTGACACTATTCAATCAGTACATTTTAAGTGGACATATTTTTTTTATCTATTAAGCTCCTGTAAAAATAGAATGATGAAAAATTCCATTTTAGAAATTTAGAAGGGTCTACAATTCTTCATACAATACAGGCTTTTCAGTTTTCCATTGCTGCTACCCATCAACAGCTTGATGGACTGAGGCACAAGTGGTATCAGTATCTGTGCCCAAGGACTTGCCTTGTACTCCTGCTGGATTCGAACCAAGAACCTACTGTAACAGATGTGAACACTTTAAACTAATGAGCTATCAAGGTCTGGTAAAAGATTGCTATGTGCTATTTTATCAAGTCTCTTGCTGGTATTGGAGTTATCCAGATTTTGGCTAGTTTTCATTTGCCAAAGGTTTGTCCGCAAAAACATACTACAAACTATTTTAAGAGTAACTTTTCCAAAAATACCATAATTATTCTCCATGTCAGAAGTCAATAAAGATTTGCCTAGCAAACACTAAAGGATCTTAACTACTGCTACAGATGTAACAAATGCTGCTAGAGTGCTTGACATGAAACTGACACAAGTTCTTCCTAAGTCCACAAAAGTCGGGCTTAAAGTGTTGAATCCTCAGGTGTCAGAAGCTCTTCTGTGACATGGTAATTTTTGTGCTATCACAGTATTCAAGGCAGTATGACAGTTTCTCATCTTTTTTTAAACAAACATTGCATGCAAGAGTTAATTAACCATCGATAGATCTCAGTGGCCCTAATCTTTTAGCACACACTTATGTCAATGTATCTTGATTCATGTCCTTTGTGGTTCCAAATCACAGTGCTATCACAATTAGCCTGTGATTATGGTGAAATTGGATTAACTTTTACGGCAGGGACACCGGATCATTAAAGATTAACAGGTTTTTCCTCATTTATTATGTATATGTTAGTCTCTGACAGAGATTTTTGAAATGTCATAAAGTTGGGGTAGATGGCAGTGTATGGTAATATATCTTGTCATTAAGAATGCTGTGTGAAATGGTTGATTGGTGTCTTTTAGGCTATGCTGTTAAAATGCTTGTTTTACGTCCTTTTCAATCTGTCAGTATATTGCCTTATTTGCAGTTGTAACCTGTTAACATCTGTCAATGTTTGTCTCATTACTGATGTAACATTTGGTTAACACTTTTTTCTAATGTAACAATATTCATACTTTAAAAAAAAAAATTTTTGCGCTAATTCAGCCATAATGAAAATCGTGAAAAGGGTCAGGGGGGGGGGAAAGCCTTTTTGGTCCGTTATGCTGATACTGATACTTACACATTTAGGGCATTCTATCCCATACCCAACCATTTTTTTCTAAGCTTTACTGCCAGTATGAACTGGATTTAATCTATTTATAATAATGTCAATCTATTTTAAGTACAGAAATTTTTTCAAATCAGTAGTAATTATGAGAAATATTTATTAGGAGTCAAAAATTTGATAATAAAAATTAAAAGGATATGAAAGACTTTGACAATAAAATTATAATCATGTCAAATGATTAAAAAGCGATGTTCATGTATACATAACTGTCAATGCTAAAAATGATAATTTAAAATGTTTGAAAGATTATGAAAAAAATGCACAATGATTGGCAGTCATACTTAGCGAATGCAGTACAGTGTCTTTTTATCAGTACCCTGGAACCTGGAGGCAAAAAAATTATTTAAGCATGGCCTCTGCTACGTTTTTTATGGTTAACTTGAGAATCACTTCTATTTCCTTCTGGCCAACACACAGTGAATTTTTCAACAGGCTTCATTCCCCCAATGGGACCCATTCTGTCTAAGACTCTTTGAGACAAATGATTTCTTTGACTTTCTTATGCAAGAATCAAATAATTTCAGACTAATTTTGTAGTGACAGCTTACATAAAAGATTCATTTCACTGAAGAACAAAGAAAGTTCAAATTTTCTCGGGGACTTCTGTAATTGAAATAAATAATGGAGAAAAGGTAGTCATGTAAAAAGGTACGTTGAAATAATAACTGCATGAACCTTAATAAGAAGGCCCCTGGAATAGCATCCACTTGCTTTAAACAGGCACTATGTTTACATGTAATTACAGCATGTGCTACAATGAATATGGCTGTACTGTAAATTACTTTCAAATCACGAGACAAAAAGTTTGTGAATATTTATCTCCAGATCAATTTACAATGTCATGAATTTACAAACAAACAACCCTGTACATTTCTGGAAAACATTCAATGTCAGAGAACTTTGATCTAGTAAAATGATGAATTTCAGAATGAGAGGTCTTGTGAAAAAATGCAAAAAATAAAGTCATCGCAAATATTTCATTGATTTACAGTAGCCCACCACTTAACATGGGCAGTTTTTTCCTTTAACTTTTTTGGTTGCTAATTGCAGACTTATCATTATTGAAATTTGCAGCAATTTACCCTAAAACCATATTTTCTTAAAGAACACAATTACACAATATACTCCAATTGCTGATTTTCATGCTTTTGAAATTATTTCAGTTTAACTTCACACTAAATTTGCAAATTTAGGCGAGCAAAAAGTGCCAAACACACATCTTGTTTTAACTTTCTTTGAATTAGCGTAAAACCTACATACTAATCGAACGATGAACATTGCAGTACAAAAACCTCCATCTCAAGCACCTAGTATTAATTACCGAGCGTCTGTAATTATTTTGTCATATTGTTTTTTACAATCATCCCCTTTCTCTCAGACAACGATCGTTTCTATTTCATTATCGAAAATGAGATTAAAAGTTTAAATCTCTCGGAAATCTTCAAACTAGAATGTCAGCTGAGGGGTCCCTTAAGAGATTGTCTTTCAAAATTTGAACATAGAAAAATCAACCGATATCTTTAAACTATCAAAGCTAAAACTGGATTTATGTCATTTCTACGAACTAAATAAATGTTTTCTGTTTTATTGTACGTGAAATATGTGCTTGTCAACTCTAAGAAATAAATTCGAAAGAAAATTTTATCATTCCCCGGCAATATAGTTTTGCGCAATTTCTAAAAATCAATGGAACGCATTTAATTCTAGCACGCTAAAATCGTCATCGATAGGTCCTTTACGCGACACTGAATTATTCTCTGTGGAGTAAAAGACATTTAGTGTTTGACAAGTGATTTTCTTAACTTGTTTAAAGGCTCTAAAAACTATATGATGCATTGCATAATGACACTGAATTCAAACTTACTCAAGAAGTCCTGCCTTTGAAACATGTGTTACATCAGAATTTAAAGGGATATCAAATGGAATAATGCTCTGAATTGATCAATTTACTTCCAGGCAGGAGCTATTACAGTGCACATAATTATACCGTACCACAATGATTAAGGACCAAATTTTCGTTTTTAAACAACAGCAAATAAATCTTTTTATTAAGAATAGGATAAGCACTGGTGTAATTTTGGGACAAACTGTTTCAGTGATGTCATGAGACAGATATTCAGTCGCATGAAACATGCAAAAAGACACGCTTTTCTGTTTCAAGAAAGTCGCATGAAACATGCAAAAAGACACGCTTTTCTGTTTCAAGAAAGTCTATCTTGAACTTTTTGCGAAACAAGACAAAAAAAATAAATCGGTGCGAATTCTTTCCAATATTTAGAACAAACAAAACCATTTTGTAAAATCTTTCTTGTGAAGACGAATGACTATAGAAAGAAATTTTTATGTAAAGAAGGGCAAAAAAGGGCAAAGTATGTAAAATTTTGTACATTATTCTGCACGAGAATGATTTCAATTTGAAACTAAGACAGCGGACTTATACATGTACAAGAGAAATGTCTAGAGAGTACAGCTTCTTCGATAGAATTCAAGTGGTCATACTCGGTATACAAGGATCTGACGCCTGTTTCAACTGTGTTTCAGTAATTTCTACATGCGTGCAGTTTTTACCTAACCATTGTGCCTAGGAAGAACCAGCACTGGAACCCTACCCTCCATTAGAAACTGCCATCTTTCTCACATAAAGAGCTCAAACCCATGACCTGCAATCACTTTGAGGTTACAGCGTGACTTTTAGCACTTGACAACGGAGCAGGCCCACAGCCTACAAACCAGCCTAAACCCAGCAACCAGTCTGGCTTTCATTTAATCACTTTGAATTCGCCAGACAAAAATTGAACAATTTTTTATCTGCGGGTCAATTCACAAGACCATGAATTCATGAACACGCAATCCAGCTGGTTCACACTGTATTATCGATCATTTCCGTAGAAATGTTGAATTTGCGAAAAAAATGCAACAATAAAGTTCTCATGAATATTTCATGTTTTACGGTACTTAGAAGATCAAGAAAAGTGTAAAATACGGTATAGGAATACAATAGCATTTAATTTCCAAAAAAATGCACGGACAGACAAAAAGTTTCTCTTTACTTTCAATTATTCACTATATATCTGCTGGGTAAAATGGTCTGACTTCTTCACCTGACTGATTTACATCTAATTCTACGGAATAGCATCTGACTTAAAGTTTCTCTTCCTGGATGTAACAATCAGATTACGGATCAAACATTGTGACATGTGACACGTGACAAAGCCTGCAAGCACACTTTGTCACCCAAGTTCACACCGAGTGATAAAAAATTGATCCCGACAAATGCAACTTAACATGGTGACATAAACTAAAACCGTCCCAAGGGAAATTCTGATCTGGAACACATTGTGGCAAAATATAGACGAAATGCATTTTTATAACTTATTTATCAGAATCTAGTGGTAGCTTACTCCTATAGTTTCCATTTAGAGGTAAAAAATTGACAGGGTACAATTTGATTGCTACTTTTCATTTGTTTGCTCACACCAGAATCACAGGGCTGTACAAGACGCAACAATCATACAGAATGGGGTGTACAAAATGTAGTGAGTGTCTTGGATCACTTTGCAGTGAATTTTCCAGCTAAATATTTAAAGGGCCTTTACTCAACAAAGACAAATTAACCCATAATCAATGCCTGGTCATCAAAGGGATACAATCCTGCCAAATGACCAAAGGGACACAACCCTGCCAAATGTCAAAGGGACACAACCCTGCCAAATGATCAAAGGGACACAACCCTGCTGAATGTATCAGACAAAACCAATGATGTAATATTAGGTATAACAAATAATTATAATGATTTATTTTCTTCTAATTTTATTCAAAATCCAAAAAAATGTTTAAGAGAAATGATCAAGACTGAATTTTGTTCTAAAAACGTCAAAGGGCTATAACTCTTGATAAAATTCTTTAAAAAGGAATAAGAAAGCAACATCCAAAACTATGTAAGTTACTTATCAAATTTTATCAAAAGGTAACAAGACTATGTGGGTAACAGCAGCAGAAAGATTTTGCGAAGGCAAGATACAATATTATTCATCACTGTAGAGCAAATATGAATACATGTAGTAAAACTTTTCGAAAGGAAAATCATGAACTCCAAAGTCATATTAGTACAAGACAAAATGTATGTCCGAGAGAAGGATTATTTAGATTCTATCGCAAAAAAGTCTGTTCTTACGAGCGACGCACTTTTGATGAAAATAGCACTAAAATGGCATAGACAAGTTTCACGCATTCTTGTTTCTCATTAGCTATTCCTTTGCAATAAATTGACACTGTGGAAAATGTTTTCATTCCTCATCTCTCTGATATCGTCTGATTTCTTTTTTGTCATAACAGTTTTGTATCCTCTGACAAAGATAAATGAATTCTTACGACTTTGTCATAACCGTGGAGACAATTTCATCAAAATTTTGTCCCACCAACAAAAGAATCCTTGAATCATTTTAGCCCAGAATGGGACTTTCTGATTTAATCTTGAAAAGTTTTTGGTGTCTCGATTTAATTGCCACGATTAAACAAGACAAAATTCCGAAACATCAATAGCTTGGCACAAAATTATAACATGATGCTGTAGACGCTTGCAATCAATAGAATAAAGCTTTTCAATGACACAGGACAAGTTTAGAGACTCTTCAGTAATGAAGGAGAATATAAGACATCTTCATGAGGAAAGGGACAAAAGAATATAAAACTGTGAATCAGTACTTCAATTATCAGAATGACAAAGTATCAAAGTGATAGATACTTCCCGAGTAGGCTGTCTCTCAATTGTCACATAAATAGAATTGAAAAATTTGGAGACATCTTACGCTCCATAAAAGTGTCCCAAGAAACACATAGAAACACAGAAGTTGATTAATTTTATCGGGGAAAGTAATAGTGTGGAACAATTTGTACCGTCCCTATGCTGCATTGAACAATAACGCAAGACATTCGTTCCTGAGAAAATGTCACCAAAACGTTTCAAATAAAACCGACGACAGAATTAATTTTCTTAGTCGATCACGGAAGAGTTAAAAATTAATTAAGTTGGTAAAACGTTTTGTTATAGTCTTGTTAGACTGAAAACAGGAGCAGCTTTAGCTCTAAAATTTGTGGAATGTCCCAATACATATAAAAGAAAAATTCTAAATTAACTGTGTTATTTTAATATTGTAGTTAATCATTTTTATGATTAATTTATTATAAGAAATTATTTTAGTAATTACCGTAAACAAATATTATACAACAATTTCAGTATTATAACAATTTAATGTATTTTCAATTTAACATATTTGTTAAATTTGATGCAAATAGAATCTTTGACAAATACCTGAAAACATTCAAAGCAGGTTAAAGGAGCATATCATTATGAAGGGCCAAAAGGACCCTTCAATAAATCTTTAAATTCATTTATCTATGCATTCAATTTGTTAACGATGAAGTCCAAAACTAAACAAGATGATTTCATTAAGGCAATAAAAGAAATTACATTAGAGAAATTTGTTCCCTTCTATCATATTCAATCTGTCATTTTTCATAACAACATCATAGTGTTGTCATCTCTTTCCAAATAGAGAAAATCTAGACGACATTGTGAGGCAAACATCTTCCGATATTTGTACATACATTCTCCATTTAGATACCATTTCCAAAAACTGTCCCATGAAATAATGTGTAAATGGGAATATTTTCACCATGATCTTGCATGTTTTCGAACTAAGGAAAATACAGGAGAAAGTGATTTGCCATTTCTGACCCATGTTTGTACATACATTTTCCATTTAGTTGCCGTTTCCCTGAACTGTCCCATGAAATTATGTGTAAAATGGAGTTCTTGCACCACGACATTGCATGCTTAGAGGGAACGTCCCAAAACGGTTGACACTTTCGAATCAATAGCAGTAATTTGAACGGGCAAACCATTAATATGATCAATATAATCTATTACATTAGCCATTTTTTATTCTTGAGTAATTTGTAGGGGTAATATATTTTGGTCACCAGAGAACTAACTTTGTCATTCATGGTAATGTGTCCCGAACTGTTCAGTGTCTTTGATCTCGAGTTGTATTACAGGAACCAGGACCAGATGTTTTCTGAATGTTGAATACTACTGCAAGCAACTTGATCTTTATCTTTATTTCTTAATGGGTGACTTTAGTGAGAAACAAATTATCTCCCTTATTGGATAAAGTCCAAGATAACAAATTTGCAATCAGTTGGTATCCTCTGACTTTATCATTATTTCTTATATACTATGTGTGATACTTCTGTGTTAATTAAACTTATAAAATAGGACTGTCAGTAATTTGAAACAAGGGTATTAAAAGAACATGTTGCCAAATTCATTTTTTAATCTGATTATCCTGGTTGCAAATATTTCTGCTTACTTTTAATTATATGGAACAAACAAAATTGGCAATAAAAACAGAGTAATCCAAACAAAAGGACTTATCAACTTTCAGATAGTGAAAAAGGGAGATAACTGACTAAAGTCTCGAATTGCACAGATGTATTGATCTACGATTTGAGATTAATATGTATAAAATCAGTAAATATATGAACATGTTTATATGAACATCCTCCACTTCTCTTACAGAGCTATTCACTCAAAATCATGTTAAATGCGAGGGGAATTAAGAAATGCTTTAGACATTCTATATATAACATATAACAAGACTGTAAGAAGTCATGACATAAGCCAGAAAGGCAGGATAAAATTGCTCACAGATTTAATACTCCGCTTACTAAAAATAAGTTAAATAGACTGCTTATAAATGAAACATAATTAAAGTATTTCGTGCTCAAAGAAACATGTATCATAAAATAAGAGAAGTTATCAACTTTTTGCAGCTACAAAAATGTCAACTGATTTGATTGTTCTTAAACTAAACAAACAAAAAATCACAGTCATATATAATATATTTCATTATGCTTTCTGGACAATGCTGTCTTTAGATTTCTAATTACAGTTTACAAAGAAACAATGGTATCATTAAAATCAGACTGCCACATGGGACAAAACACTACCCTACTGTTTGGAACACAAGTTGGAAAATCGGTTCCTAGCATAATCAGTCCATTGTTACAACCACTTGAACTCCACTGGTACCAAAACTCTTCATTGTGGAGGAGAGATCACATGATGTGAAAGACAAGATCACTAAGGCTGTATGTTGGAACATTTCAATGAACATTTGTGTTGTCAGAGTTGAAACAACTGTTTTAATGTTAGATTTAGTGCTCCCTGTACAAGCCACATACTGACTGAGAAAACCTTTCAAGTCTATTGGTTCAATTATAAAATTCTGGAATTTCAAACACATCCAGGTAAAAACCTCTACCATATTAAACACTTCCAGACAAAAACCTCTACCATACTGTAACAGTAGCCTGCTGACAAAGTGTGATCTGTCAGTGATGTCTGGCAGGCTTTCTTTTTCTCCATGAAGCATGTATTTACTGTTTGGCAACACCCGATGTGTCAAGTCACTGCAAACTTTTGAAAACATCAGACAGGGGAAATTCTTATGCAAGCATAAATTACAAAATCTGGCTCTACCGTATGTTTTGTTTTGTAGATTTATGACATTTTCCATACTTTGCAAAATACCATCAAGTCTCCTAAATGAGCTATCTAATGCTGTTGCTACAATGGGCCTCTGTGGCCAAGGGGATATTTTGTTCACCTTGCAATCCAGGAGACCAGAGTTCAATCCCAGGTCAATTCAGATGAGTAGTGTCCTGGCCCAATGCGCCTTGGTGGACTCTAAGATATAAATGAGCACAAGCAATGGATGTGATTTCTTTGATCACAGGTGGTGTATTGAGCGTAAGCAAGTATTATTTTGGGGGATTATGTTTCCATGACACCAAAATTACTTGTTTTCCTTTCAAATTATCTGAGTAATTCTAAACAATTTTCTTTTGCAAGTTTGCTTTTCTCAAACTTTGACTAAAACAGGTGACAAAGGCCATTTTATTATTGAATTGCTCTTGGAAGATATGTTTAACAATTTCTCACACTTTATGACAACATTACTTGTGCTAACTACTCAGTTATATTGTCAATGTTGCTAGATTTCCCTTTGTGGTTACCCCACATCTGGTTTTACTCTAAACCCCACTTGTCTTTTTGTCATAAGATCTTTCTCCCAGAGTGTATGTCACTACTAAGTCCCCCTTTACTGAGTCACAGAAAACATATATCTTTGCATGCCTCCAAATTGTACAATTTCGCGAACATATTTTTTTTAGCATTTCCCCAAGCAAAGTCAAATTTCAGTTCCCTTTTTTGTTAACCTCTCATGTAATTATTCAGTATGATAAACGAGCTGATGTGGAATATAACAGTTTCATTAAAAACAGCATTTATGAGAAAATTTTTTACGAAAATTAGTCACCTGCAGAATAAAGCAGCTTTACGGCAGTCATTCTGCAGTAGCTTCTGGGACACTAGGTCTCTATGCTTGATTCGCAATGCTGATAAGCCATGGAAACATGTCATATGGGTGTGGAGTTCTCACAACAGCAGTTTTTTTCTGCGCTCACATGTATAAAAAAATGACAAGTCACATGTTGCACTAAGTTCACACAGCGCGTTCTCAAGTGTTTCGGTTTCAAGTTAAAAGGTCAACGGCTTGAATGAAAGCTTTGACGATAAGCGCTGTGTCAGACGTTTTTTCTCTCAGATATGTCTTGGAACTTTGTGAAATTCTGCTACTTTAGACATGTTTTCTTTATTTTGGCAGTTGCTATATCTGACATAGGGCAAAGATAGGTTAATAGCTGGTCTATGAACTTTGCAGTTTTTATAAAATGTAATTTCCTTCTATGTTATTTTATTAAACCTGATTGACAGTTACAAATTTCACAATTTTCATTCACTTAAATTAAGAATTGTTTAACACTTTTGACAAACCGAAGTCTAAAAACAAAACAAAAGTGGAAATTCTAATATATTCTCTTTCAATGGAACTTCATTTATAAATATTTAAACTAAATAAAAATTCTGAGAATCATTACTTATTTTAAGTACTTTAAGTTTGCATGCAAAGACATATCTGCGTAAAGCTGACAATGAAAACAATTAAACAAATCATCAAATAATGACATTTTTTGCATGAACTAAAATTTCTTGAATTTAGAAAATTAGAACATTTGTATAGGACAGCAGGAAACTACAGCTTCAATATAACTGAATATTGTGAAAATGGAAAATAACAAGCTGCTGACAAAAGCGGCAAATAACTACTTGCTTACTTTCGTTACATGCTTTTACTGTCAAAGAGTTTCTTCATCAGTAATACAACATGAAGGGTACCTTGTTTTTAAACCTTATCATAAACTATTAATAAAGGTTTGAAATCCCAAATCTCCATATTGCTGATAAGCAGTATGGCTGGTGAAGGAGGAAAAGTATCAGAATGAATGTACAAAGGATCTGACTGTCCCTTTATTATAAATCCTTAGCATTTGCAATTTGAAAACTATGATCTTATCTTACATTTTTGACACACAAATTCTGGGCATAAAAAATTCTTGGCAATTTCAGAAATAATGCTTGAAAGAATTATCAGTGGGTAATTTCAGGACCCGAATACTTCAAAGAATTTACATCTGACAAGTTTTTTTTAATGTTCATTTAATTGTCAGAAATTCAGATGGGAGTCAAGAACATAAATTTAAATTTCACAAAGTCCACATTCAGCTCAGTACAGAAAGACCTCAGTATGGCTTCAGCATCTCCAGTGATTTGATTCATTAATCACACAGAGATAAGCCCATAGATTAACCAAATTACAAGTGAATCCCAGTATGGGACCTAACTATGCCTATCTAATGTCAGCAGACAACAGATTCCTCTCATCAAAAACGACAACTGACTTCCTGCAATATTTACCTGGTAAAAACCTAATTAGCATAATTTATTCACACCTGTGCTACTGTTTAGGATCGACCAATCAGGAGAGAGCTTGTTCAAGAATATCTAACTACCTATGCTGGGACATTTCTCAACTAAAAACCAATTTTGGCTCATCAGAGCGGTGTATGACACATCCAGCGTACTCCCAAAATTCTTTGTCTCACAAGAAGAAATTTTACACAGCCTGAAAAAATGGTACACTTCTTTTGTTCTGGGCAGCTCCAAATGCTCAAAAACCATACAATCTTTTTGTCAACAACAGACTGTCACATTTATAATACAATCTTATAAAACATTACATCTGGAAAATGTTCCCCAAAAATAATGAAAAAACTACTTCTAAAGCTGGGACAACAGTAACCAATTTCTTGTTACTTTTGTTTGAAAGTACATTTTGTAAAATATATTTATATTATATTAAGTTATACATGCTTTGTATCATTCATCGAAAACAAATCCATACATATCTTCTTCATCTTTAAAATATAATATTTTCTTGAAAAGTATACAAAATCAGATTTCAAAAAAAAGAAATAAAAGACTGAACCTCCCAGACAATTACAAAACCATGACAACCTCTTGAATTTCCTGAAGTTTGACATTTTGACACCGACTTCCTGATTCCTTTGACAAAGTTCCAAGTTTTTATTAACTGGTTAAAGGTACTCTATTGCAAATTTTTGTACAGACCTACTTCGTATCATAACTGTGTTACGATTTACTAACAATTTTCTAAGTATCTGAATTAAATAAAGTTTTAAAAAAGTTTCAAAAGTTTTAAAATTCCTCCATTTTGAATACTAATTAATACATATATTGTAATCTATGACAAGTATTGACATTTCTAAGAAATATTTACTCAGAAATTAACGCTGAAACTACATTAAAAATTCAGAAAAGATCTACGAGAAACAAAAAAACGGCTCACCTCTAAAGGTTTCATGATGACAAATACTCATACATTCCTATGTCGCAGGACACAACTTCTATGTGGCACTCAAGACTCAGAGAAATGTACAGATCTTTGACAACCAATCACCTTCCAGTCTTCCCCACACCTCTGACAGAAAGAAATGTACACAAAATTTCTGTTCTATTTTTAGACAAGAGGAGATTTTTCTGCTACTGTGGGTAAAAAGACCTGACAAAGTACAGAGATAAGCTGTTTGGTGTCGGGGAGGTTCTGAGGTTCCGTTATGGATGTTCAAGTCACTGTCAGGCTACAAGGTAGATACTGCTGTGACTTATCAACAGCATTTACTATCTAAGCTTTACCTACTTCTACCGTATTTACCTGTCTGCAAGACGTACCGAAGACGTACGTAGTTCTTTTATACCAAGACAAGCTTTAAATATGATGACTCTACACTCCAGCTCAGTTAATCGTAGCGAGGCTTCTGATGCCATTTGACTTGAGGCCCGTTTCACTGATAGAAGTGTCATGTCCAAAGACTTCAATAATGTTCCTCTCGATTTCTCTCCAGTAAAACATTTCAATACACATTATGCTTGTTTTAGTATTCCACCTCCATTGCCATTGTCACATGCTGTGGGAAGAAGGTGTTCAGTTCATTTGACAGCAGAAAACAATTTTTGGTACATTTGAAACAAATTTAGCCCAATGGGTGATTGTTTTGACACCATATAAGGGTTCTTTCCATTTGTCAAAACAGTATTATTTTCCCTAAAACAACATTATGTTCATAGAATATAAAAAGAAAAAAGCCACATTCCCATTTCAGAGTATATCTAACTTATTAAAAGTGATTTCAAATTATGGTCACAATGTTTGACCATTGCTAGAAATACACAATGTTTGACCATTGCTTTTACCTAAATTAGGTTTACTGCCTTAGATGTTCCCGGTCTTGAATCCTAGCATGGATTTAATGATTAAAACATATCATTGCCAAATTTAGGGGTTCAATAGTATGAAAACCAGTAGTTTCAATCACCTTTGACCCTCTTCTGTAGTTACCATCACCTTTGACCTTCTTCAGCACACTTTCCATCACCTTTGACCCTCTTCATTAGTTACCATCACCTTTGACCTTATTCAGTAGTTACCATCACCTTTGACTTTCAGAAGTTACCTTTGACCTTCTACAGTAGTTACCATCACCTTTGACCTAATCGGTAGTTACCATCACCTTTGACCTGTTCGGTAGTCACCATCACCTTTGATCTCTTCGGTAGTTACCATCACCTTTGATCTCTTTGTTAGTTACCATCACCTTTGACCCTCTTCAGTAGTCACCATCACCTTTGACCTCTTTGGTAGTTACCATCACCTTTGATCTCTTTGGTAGTTACCATCACCTTTGATCCTCTTCAGCAGTTACCATCACCTTTGACCTCTTTGGTAGTTACCATCACCTTTGATCTCTTCGGTAGTTACCATCACCTTTGATCTCTTCAGCAGTTACCATCACCTTTGATCTCTTCGGTAGTTACCATCACCTTTGATCTTTTCAGCAGTTACCATCACCTTTGACCTTCTTCGATAGTTACTATCACCTTTGACCTTTTCCACAAGCAAACTAGCAATCCACTGCCCGTGATCTGCTTCCTCTGTATTTTTTGACTCCTGTTTTACCAACAGCATTCTGTACATAGCCCTGAAGATTTCAAAAGGGGAGCAACAAATAACTTGTAATCAAGATAAAATTTCTGCCTAGTTATGATCAGTTTAACATGAAATTTATATTTTTCATAGTTAATCAAGTCTACTGATTTTCTTTCCTTGTTTTGATTCTCTATATACAGGTTCACAGTTTCGATACTATAGAAGTAATTCCAGGTGTGTCGAGTGAACTTCAGAGTTACCTACCTTGAATTTTGAGTAATCTGGATGTATTTCGCTAATAATCCATAGAAAAAGGATATTTCTAAACTGGCCGTCTGACATGGTTGCTGGTTATATTGTTATAATAATACATCATTGGAAAACTTATGACCCCAGTTTTCTAAAAATATGCAATTTGATATATTTTAATTTAGCAACAAACATCCAATCAGTTGTTAAACCTGATCACATATCGGGATTTTTATGTCGAAGTTATATAT
>JAFMSR010000174.1:0-74774 GCA_022818135.1 Saxidomus purpurata | reverse complement strand
CTTGTGGCCAGCAGGGAAAGTGTGAAAGAAGTTAGAAGCTTTTGAATGATAAACAAAAAATATACATGTACACACTTTTCATGCAACTCTTTCTTAACATGTACTGCTCAAAACTTATTTTGTATATGAACCAATTTTTCAATAAGGCCAAACAAAACAATATGTGTGTTTCTGGTCTGTTTGAAAAAATAATAGGTTGGTTGATTGACTTTAAAAAATGATAATAATTTTGCCTTTTTTACCCTCTAAAAACACTTTTTGATCATTTTCTTACATTGAGATCAGCAGCAAAAGGTTATGGTGAGTGAAGAGACTGGCAACATACATTTTTTGGCCTAATTATTAATTCTTTTATACCACATCAAACATTAAAGTCCAAGGATCTTTTTGAATGTACTAATATTGTAACATAAATATACTGATAGGATAATGATATGACCATGTTCTATTCACTCTAAAACAATATTCTTTTTTTTTGTATTTAAGTCGCTTTTTCACGGGAAAGCCTTTTTTTTGCAATATCACTGAAAAAAATACTACTCTATATTTCAAACATGTAAATGTATTTTTAAATTTTTTTTGTGTTAAAAGCAGGGTATGAGAACCTGAAATCCTCACCTGTACACCCAAATCTTATTTCATCTCATATCTCTCCAAAAACAGTACACACACATTACTTACCTTATCAAATTGCAAGTAATAATATGGATCATCCTCTAATATAAGCAGATCATAATTTTGAGCAATACTGTATATCTTCTTCTTCCTCTCTTCTGTCAATCCATGGCCTGTCGGATTCCCTCCATTTGGTATTAGATATAAAAGTTTAGGAATATCACTGTCAGAAACTTGCCATTGTGACATGACCTTTTCAAGGTCACTAGGGTCAAGGCCATGCTTGTCTGATTTAACAGGAATTAATTCACAGTCCATCGGCTTAAGCTGAAAGATATTTAAATAGCAAATACTGACAAAATTTTATTTCCAAAAATGTTACCTGCCATATCACATTACCAAAATCAAATCAAGCAATGCAATCTAAAAGACAGTAACTGTTACATACCCCACCGCAAATAGAAACAACAGTACTATAATGTTTCATGTATGGCATTTGCTTTTACTAATCAGTGAGTTCATTTCAATTGCAGAGGTTGGTGGGGTATAGGTGTATCAAGAGTCAAAGTTAGATTACGAGGCTGTATCAACTTGTCACCTTGCTTAAATAGCCAAACTGGCTGTATTCCTTGAATGCAGGTTTAAGACAAGAATTAGTATGACTGTGTTACAATAATACAGGGTAACAGGAGTACATTGTTTTTTATTTACTTTTATCATTTATGAAAAAAAAATACAATACTTACAGCAGCCAGTGTGCCTGGATAGGAAGGTACTTCAACAAGAACTTTATCCCCAGGGGACACCATTGCTTCAAAAGACTAAACACACCAAAATACATTAACTCTTGAACTTATTTTCATATTGCTTCAAACTATTTCAGAAATTCTGTATAAATATGTGAAAGAATGCAGGACAAGAATGTGACAGCAAGTAACAGTATATTTATGACCTTGACCTTTAAAAAGCATGCCCAGTACAGATTACTAACTCACAAATCTACAATTTAATTAAGACTTCAGAGTATCAGACAGCATGGTTGCACAGACTGATCATGATTGGAACCAGCCACTTTCAAAGGTAAAATCTAGTTGTGCAAGGATATACCAGTATATTGCATTACAGAGCAGGGCTGATACGTACCACGGTACAATATACCATACTGTGATATTCAGTGTCAAATGAACAACATTTGTATTCAGTTTACACATTGACCATCTTTGCCACTCCTTGGTTACATATATACTATAACTTGCCCATAAGTTGAGTTAGCTTTTAATAGGCAGGTTTGTGATCGTTTGTGATCAATTTGTGGCACTGTATTTACAGTAGTGATTAGCTTTTCTGTTACATCAATATATATAATTTGAGTTGGCTGTATCGCAATATGGGTTTGACTGTATTGCTGCACCCCAAGTAAAATCACTATCCACCAGCAAAGACACAATTAAGAAAGATTGTTTCACAGATAGTCATATAAAAACCATAAACAGAAATACTGTATAGATCCAAACTAATTATGCAACTTAAAACTTGATAATGTGAACAGGTTACCTTGCATATGCCATCTTGACTACCATTTGTAACAAGAAGATCCCAAGTATTGCCACCAACAGCGGCTGGTGGGCTGTGTGCACGTTCTTGTAGACCTTTCATCCAGTTAACTAGATCTGGAACTCTGGCATATTAAAAACAGCATCTGTTATGTCTTAGAAGGAATTAAATTATAAAAATGGATAATGTTGAGATACGAAATACCTATTTAGAACATGTAGAACACTGAACATGCTGAATAATTCGAGCTTTTTTCATTTATAAATTGACAGTTTTTCTAGTTTTCTGAATTAAAAATAATTTTGAGGACTTTTGAAAATTATTTTGAAGTTTTTCCTTTTGAGCCATCTCTTTGCTGCAATGGTAAAGACTGATAACTTGAAATAACTAAACCTCTCACTGATTCAGGGTCATGGGTTCTAGCCCCCTTTCCGACTCAACTCTTGAGAAAATTGGCAGTTTCTCATTGTGGATGTGAGTCTAGTGCATTAGATACAAAAGCAACGATCATTCAGAATCTTTTTGAATATTAAAAGCTAAAATAGACATGAAAACACTTCTTGCATTGCTTTTTGAAATAAAAAAGCATTTTGAAGACCTGACATACATACATTGTACGTGTACTTAAAATTACCCTGGTGTCTGTGTATACTGCAAAGCCTTCTTCATAAGTTCAGAGTTCATCTCAAGCTGTGTACCATCACTTTGAAATGAAACATTATTAACACAGATATGATAAATAGATTCATTTTCAATATAAAATAAAAAGTTCCATCAAAGACCTGGATTTGTTATATCAAAATTATGCTTTTCTACTGATTACTAGAAAACTTATACAGTTGACTGACTAGACTAGATGATGTGCAAATAAATTTCATAACACATTCACTGACACACAAAATCAGTTTTTGTTTAACAAATTGATATATTTTTATAAGCCGCAATGCCTTTTGACTCATCAGCCATGTTAATAACAGAATCCCATTTTAGTTACTTAACCATACATCATTAAAAGTGACAGTGTCATGACAAGATTACTGTGCCAGTAAGATTCCAATCCAACAGAAATTACTGTCTATAAATTTTGAGTTACCTTCCTTTGGCTTCCTCATAGATTTCTATCTGCTTACAAATTTCAGTACACAAAGTGCTTACAATCCTCAAATCAGCTAAATCTGATGCATACAAAAAAAAATGACAAAAATCAGAAATATATCTACCTTAGTTTAAATGATGCAGACTCAATTGGGAATGTATTAACATTTGGCATGCCGCCTGCCATTGAAATCATTGATGGTTTGCTTTGTTGAAGAATAGCAGCTGTAAATAAACGAAAAAAACAAATATTAGATATGTGTGAAAAGTTTCAGGAAATATACGAATTGTATACTTCGGAGCTGAGAACATGGAATGTAAACAAATCTGGAAAGTGTCCATCAAATATTCAATGGAACCTGATCACGGCACAGGCTACATTTCACCATAGGAATCTGAAATATTATCAATATTTTATGAGGTTTTGGCATCCGTTCAGTCAGTGCTAAATGTAAACAAAACACCAGGAATAAAACGTCATTTTTCTAGGTCAAGCCCAAATGCCATATTCGATGCAAAATGATCAAGACTTGAAACAAAATGGGCTCTAGAATGATTATAATGAATGAAAATGTCAATATTTAATCCTTGCCATGTGTTTCATTTATATTTTAAGGGCATTTACAGATCGATGTCCGAGTCTCCATGTCGTGTTTGTTGTTGTTGTAGCAAAAAAATGATTGAGACCGCAGTGAATATTATCACTACCTGGGACTGCATCAGTATAAACCTTGAAAAAAATAAATTTAATATTAAGATGTATTGATCAGATTTTATTACACATAAATTATGCCGCTTCATGCAAAAATAGAAATTATTTATTAGTTAGTGATAATATTCGCTGTGGTCTGTGGTCTATTTTTAGCTACAACAATAACAAACACCACATGGAGACTCGGAGTGTACTTCAAAATCCCCTTGGTCGAAATCCCCTTGGTCCAAAAATGGCAGAGTAGTCACAATCCCCTCAATGGATTTTACAAGTGGAAATTTAAAGCATATATTGAATAAAAATGTTACTAAATGCTTACATTTTCTCTAGTTTAACTTTACTTTAGGGAATGATTGAAAAAAAATGAAATTATTGAAATTAAAATGTAAAATTCATTAAGGGGATTATGACTACTATGCCAGTTTTGGACCAAGGGGATTCTGAGCATCTCCCGTTTCCAATCTTGAACGTTTTGCTGTAAATAATGCTTTTAGCCTTGAACCAGAAAAATGACGTTTCATTCCTGGTGTTTATGTTTACATTAGCATTGACTGAGCGGGTGTAGAGAACTTCATCAAACATTGATAATATTTCCGATTCCTGTGATTTCACATAGCCAAATTTATTTGGCTCACCAGTTTGATCTGCTTTTTAAATCTAATATTTTCACATTTATTTGGCTCACCAGTTTGATCTGCTTTTTAAATCTAATATTTTTCAAGTAGTAAAACCTTAGAGACATAGAACAAGGTCTTTCAAATAGTAAAGACCTTGCATAGAAGAAAGTGCCCACTCAAAAACTATTAGTAACTAACTCCTTAGCTCACTGAGATAAGAGCAGTTTTAAGTACTGAAGTAAACCGAATTGTATTCGAGTAACTTACTCAAAACTCTAATTGGCGATGGCTGTGCACTGACTTAAATTGTTTTGAAAACGTACGTAATTCATTTCAATGTCTAAAATGGGTTCCATCGCCTTATAATTTGAGATATATCAGATAATATTTATCTTAGTTTGGTCTACAAATGGCGTAAGTTTAAAAAGGGACGTAACTCGTTTGAAAGACTCACAGAATTCGTCCTTCTTAAATTTCGAACGCAGAGGTCTCCTTGTTTTATAAAATCTCCCTTAACATCTTAATGGTACATTTACAATTACAGACAGATAAGAGAATTATAGGGTAAACTCAGATACAACCGTTGACTGAACAGATCTTATTATAGATTCAAGTTGGATTCAATTACGAAATGTTTGTAACTTTCTTAGATACTTTTGGTAATAAATTCAGGCCAAATTATTACGCCATTTTATATAGAATTTTAGTAGATCTAAATATTTTGTAAGTTCATAAACTAAATTATAATGGCCTAAAACCAAAATGAGAACGCTTAAAAAAATGATTTATCCCACAAGCAGCAAAAGGATATCCGCACGCATGCGCATGTAAGGCGGAAGTTCATTTCGCAAAAGAAGAAAACAAAACTTTGCCGTTAACAGTTTAAATTACTTGCTGATTACAGGGTAAATGTTGCACAAGAGATGGCATGCTGGCTGGAAAAAGGAAAGAATGGGTGTTAGATACAGTTGATCTGATCCGCCAGAGAAAAGCTCGTCCAGATTTCGAGCGAATCAGCCGCATGCTTGAACGTTTCCACGGCCTGACTTCCAAAGAATCTAAGGAAAGTTTAGAAGCCCTCGTTAATGAGCAAAAACTGTTCAAGGTGCACTTCAAGGGTAACATTAGTTACAGACGATTTTCAACAGTCGATGATGATCGTAGTAAATGATTGAAAAAAAATGAAATTATTGAAATTAAAATGTAAAATTCATTAAGGGGATTATGACTACTATGCCAGTTTTGGACCAAGGGGATTCTGAGCATCTCCCTTTCCAATCTTGAACGTTTTGCTGTAAATAATGCTTTTAGCCTTGAACCAGAAAAATGACGTTTCATTCCTGGTGTTTATGTTTACATTAGCATTGACTGAGCGGGTGTAGAGAACTTCATCAAACATTGATAATATTTCTGATTCCTGTGATTTCACATAGCCAAATTTATTTGGCTCACCAGTTTGATCTGCTTTTTAAATCTAATATTTTCAAATTTATTTGGCTCACCAGTTTGATCTGCTTTTTAAATCTAATATTTTTTCAAGTAGTAAAACCTTAGAGACATAGAACAAGGTCTTTCAAATAGTAAAGACCTTGCATAGAAGAAAGTGCCCACTCAAAAACTATTAGTAACTAACTCCTTAGCTCACTGAGATAAGAACAGTTTTAAGTACTGAAGTAAACCGAATTGTACGAGTAACTTACTCAAAACTCTAATTGGCGATGGCTGTCGCGACTGACTTAACTTGTTAAGAAAACGTACGTAATTCATTTCAATGTCTAAAGTGGTTCCATCGCCTTTATAATTTGAGATGATATCAGACAATATTTATCTTAGTTTTGGTCTACAAATGGCGTAGTTCTATAAAAGGGACGTAACTCTGTTTGAAAGACTCACAGAGATTCGTCCTTCTTAAATTTCGAACGCAGAGGTCTCCTTGTTTTATAAAATCTCCCTTAACATCTTAATGGTACATTTACAATTACAGACAGATAAGAGAATTATAGGGTAAACTCAGATACAACCGTTGACTGAACAGATCTTATTATAGATTCTAGTTGGATTCAATTACGAGATGTTTGTAACTTTCTTAGATACTTTTGGTAATAAATTCAGGCCAAATTATTACTCCATTTTATATAGAATTTTAGTAGATCTAAATATTTTGTAAGTTCATAAACTAAATTGATAATAGGCCCTAAAACCAAAATGAGAACGCTTAAAAAAATGATTTATCCCACAATGCAGCAAAGGATATCCGCACGCATGCGCATGTAAGGCGGAAGTTCATTTCGCAAAAGAAGAAAACAAAACTTTGCCGTTAACAGTTTAAATTACTTGCTGATTACAGGGTAAATGTTGCACAAGAGATGGCATTGCTGGCTGGAAAAAGGAAAGAATGGGTGTTAGATACAGTTGATCTGATCCGCCAGAGAAAAGCTCGTCCAGATTTCGAGCGAATCAGCCGCATGCTTGAACGTTTCCACGGCCTGACTTCCAAAGAATCTAAGGAAAGTTTAGAAGCCCTCGTTAATGAGCAAAAACTGTTCAAGGTGCACTTCAAGGGTAACATTAGTTACAGACGATTTTCAACAGTCGATGATGATCGTAGTAAAGTGCCACGTGAGCAGGCAAATCATTCAACAAGCCATAGAATTATTCAAGCCATAAAAACAATAACAAAGCAAACTGGAGATGGTGTAACATTTTCAGAATTAGAACAGTGGCTAATCTCAAAGGATCCAGAAACAAGATTGGTAAAACTTAGACTTCACACGGCATTAATGAGAGAAATTAATGCTAACACTGTGACAAAGCTCTCGGACAATTGCTACGTTTTAACTGACAGTCTTCCAAAAGGTGAAAAGGCGAAAGAATTCAAACCGATTGTTTCGCCAAAGACATCGAAAACAAAGGCTTCCAAACAAAATGAGTCACAAAACATTAAAGAGAGTATCAAAGAAAATACAACGAACGTAAAAGCAGAAAAGCAAGATGCCATTCAAGCGAACGGTACTGGTGAAGTGAAACGAGGCCGTCCTTTATCAAAAAGAAAGGTTGTGACTAGAACTGATTTTAAATTATTTGAAATTCCTTGCTTAAATAACCAAATTAATATCTTTTGTAGGATAATGCCATGTACAATAACCTTACTTTTAACAAGATACATTTAAACAACAATAAACATTGTTAAATCCTGGAGCAATAATATAGTATATGTTCATCCCAGTTAAATCTTAAATAATATTAGATAGAAATAAAGTGCCATGTGAGCAGGCAAATCATTCAACAAATCTTGAATAAGCAATAGAATTATTAAGGCCATAAATACAATCCCAAAGCAAACTGAAAAGAATACATTTAATCCACATAAAATGTTCAATGTTTTGGAAAGAAAATAATAGTCATGTGCAGTTCTAGACAAATGCAAATTTATGAAATTTAGTTTTGCATTTAGCATGTTGAGTCTGATTTTGGTTTTATGATACTTGAAATAAAGTATTTTGGCAAGGACACAGCTTTCAACTGCTATCAACTGACCATTGATCATCACATTATTTTTGCCAGAGGTATTTGAGCATTTGCAGATTTGAAACCACTAAAACAAGTATACCATAATTATTCAAATTGAAAACTTTTAAGTCTAATATACATTTAGAAAATAAAGAAGACGCATGGGCCTGACTTTGAGGATACCCTGCAACTCAGTCGATCAAGCAGCAAGGAGGGTGTGAAGACTGGAGAAATGACATGTGACTTCTGCTCTTGTACTGCTCAATCTAACCGCGATGGAAATCAGGAGCCTTTGCTCACATGCAAAGATTGTAGTGCTAAAGGTACATTTAATCTATATCACCTACAAAATGAAATTGTCTTAACTTTTTAGTAATTTGCAAACTTGAGCTTTCAAAGTGAGTTCAAAAGCTCCTCAGAGCTTATGTTGTATTGTTATGTTAATTACTCTTGCAAATGTAAAATAAAACCAATTGTATTGTATTTTATACATAACAATTAAAACTGTTAAGGACTGAATTCTGCCTTTGCAATCAGTACAGATCATATCCAGCCAGCATAATATAATAATAAGTGCATGTCTCCCATGCCTGTTTCAAATTTTAAATGTTTGTAGTTTGTTCAGTAATTAATTTGATAGCTTTTACTGACTTTGTACAAGCCACAGTAGATCTACATTTTTTGGTGATTTTAGTTGAAAATTAGACAAAAAATAGTTATTATAGATAACTCTTATTATTACTACATCTGTTCATTATTTCACATGATATGATTTGATGTATATTTTCAGTTCACCCTTCTTGCATGGATTACAGTGAAGAGCTTGCAGAAAGAGCCCTGAACTCTCCATGGCAATGTATGGAATGTAAAACCTGCTGTATCTGTGATGGGGCTGAAAATGATGTATGCTTTCTAGTTTATACAAATTTATTTTTGTTCAATTACGAAAATGAGTTCCATGGCTTATTGAATCCCTCTCATTCTAGATGTCATTTGGGTCGTGTGAGAGAGGCAGTTTTTCATCACTTCCACCTATTTACAGCTGGGTGGACTGAGGCATTTGTGTGGCATCAGTGTCTTTGCTAATGACACACCTCGTGCTCAAGTTGGGATTCAAGCCCGGGATCTCCTGTTCTGGAGACGAATGCCCTATCCACTGACGCATCAAGGCCCATGTGTGTGCTTTATGTAATAGATATTCATATAGATTTATTCTAGATTATTTATTTTTTCCTCTGATGTCATTGCATAACATATTCTGGAATCCAAACATACAGTTTGTATATTTTGCTAGTTTTGTTTGGATTTATTCATGGATATATAAAACATTGTTCTATATTCAGTATAAGTTTCCATTGAACACCCCTACAAGCCATTCTAGTACAGACCATATTGATGGACAATTAAATTGTTACAATTAGTTACAATGAAGTGAATTTTTATGCCCCCGAAGGGTGGCATATTAAAATCGCACCATCCGTCTGTCCATCCGTCTGTGCGTCCCCACTTACAATTCGTGTCCGGACTGTAACTGTGTCATGCATTAAAGGATTTTAAAATAACTTGGCACACATGTCTAGCACATCAAGACGACGTGTCGCGTGCAAGACCCACATCCCTACCTCAAAGGTCAAGGTCACACTTGGAGTATGAAGGTTATGGAATCCTCTATATATGCACACATTCGTGTCCGGACTGTAACTTTGTCATGCATTGAAGGATTTTAAAATAACTTGGCACAAATGTCTAGCACATCAAGACGACGTGTCGCATACAAGACCCACGTCCCTAGCTCAAAGGTCAAGGTCATACTTAGAGTTTGAAGGTAATGGATTCCTCTATATATGCATATATGGACACATTTGTGTCTGGACTGTAACTTTGTCATGCATTTAAGGATTTTAAAATAACTTGGCACAAATGTCTAGCACATCAAGACGACGTGTCGCGTACAAGACCCACGTCCCTAGCTCAAAGGTCAAGGTCATACTTAGAGTTTGAAGGTAATGGATTCCTCTATATATGCATATATGCACACATTCGTGTCCGGACTGTAACTTTGTCATGCATTGAAGGATTTTAAAATAACTTGGCACAAATGTCTAGCACATCAAGATGACGTGTCGCGTACAAGACCCACGTCCCTAGCTCAAAGGTCAAGGTCAAACTTAGAGTTTGAAGGTAACGGATTCCTCTATATATGCATATATGGACACATTTGTGTCCGGACTGTAACTTTGTCATGCATTGAAGGATTTTAAAATAACTTGGCACAAATGTCTAGCACATCAAGACGACGTGTCGCGTGCAAGACCCACATCCCTACCACAAAGGTCAAGGTCACACTTAGAGTTTATAGGTAATGGAATCCTGTATATATGCATACATTTGTGTCTGGACTATAACTTTATCATGCTTTGAAGGATTTTAAAATAACTTGGCACAAATGTCTAGCACATCAAGCAGATGTGTCGCGTGCAAGACGCAAGTCCCTACCTCAAAGGTCAAGGTCACACTTAGTGTTTAAAGTAATGGAAAACTGTATGCATGGTTACTCTGTCATGCATGGAAGGATTTTAAAATTACATAGCACATTTATTGAGCACATGGAGAGGACACAGACTGTGAGGCACCTCTTTCGGGGGCATTCGTCACTTGTGAGGGACAGCTCTTGTTTGCAACTAGCATGCTACAGTTATCTCTGTCTTAAGTTACATGTAACATGTATAGCGCAGTGTTACTGTACTAAAGGTACTGTATTGTTACATGTATAGTGCAGTGTTACTGTACTAAAGGTACTGTATAAAATTTTGTTGTAAGAATGCAAGAAGCATAATTGGCTATTTTTTGTTACAAAATGATTATGTTGACTGTATATGTAACTTTTATCCTTCAGGATCTGATACTGTTTTGTGATGCGTGTGACAAAGGCTTTCATATGACATGTCATACACCAGCGGTAACGAACAAACCAAAAGGTAATGGATAGTTCACAACACCTTTTGAGACTTGTATCTCTTTCATTGTGAGTTCTAGAATCTAAAACTGAAGAGAATTTGAAATGCCAAAATTAAAGTAATGTTTAGCAGATGTCTTACATGACTAAGAAGGAGCGCTACAGTTCGCTACTGTTTGCTTTTGTGTCTGCTTCGGTGTTAATTGATTTATTCGTAGAATCGTTTTAAAGTGTTTAAAAAAAACTTACACTAATTTTTCAGGAAGTTGGGTATGTTCTCCGTGCAAACGAAGACTTGGTAAAGATGTGACAGATAAAACTGAAGATGGAACTGACCAAGCTAATACTAAAACTCTTCCAAAGAAAGGTAAAGTGTCCCCCATTTGGTGATTGGGATTTAAATAATTTTTTGACTTTCTAAACCAAAATGTGCAGTGGCAGTTTAATTCCTTTGCAATTTAAATCAGATGAATAACTTGAGATTGGCTTTATTTGCAATTTCAAAATTTTTCTCAAAGTGTAGTTAAAGGCTGAAAAATGTTATTGAAATGATACGGGTCGTGAACGTTTATTTACCTTCTCAGTGGTTGAGTGTCACTGACTTGAAAATTTGAAATCACTAACCACTCGCTGAGGGTCATGGGTTCTAGCCCTACTACTGACCATGTTTTTTTTGGTGAGAAAGTTGGCAGTTTCTTACTGAGGGTATGGTTCTAGTACTGTTTCTTTCAAGAATGATAGCTAGGTAAACGGGATTGCCTCAGACCTGTAAAAACAACCAAAATAGGGTTGAGTCGCGCATTAAACCCACACAGCATTGAAGAAGGAACCGTCTCTCAAAAGTCCTCAGAAAGTATAACACATACGACAAAGGGATTTTTTTGTTATTTAAGTTCTGAACTGCAATAAAAAAGGTTGATATAAGGGAGTGTACGGATTTTGTTAGTTGGGATTTACAGTAGTGCACAGGACTTTGCATATATATGTAATATACGATTCTATATCTGGAATGTCCTGAATACAGGCTCATATACTACTTAAATTAGGCAAATACATCTCACATGTGATACATCTCATACTCTCCTGTCTGTGACAGTGTCCCAAACACAGAAATCCTATGAACCAATTACACTCCCCATATATGTACTCATTTTTGGCACTGCTGACAACCATGGCACAAGGTTTTCACGTAACAGTAAGGCAGCCGTAGAGAATTGGTAGTGGTGGTAGCGTCCTTCTACACTGCATTACTCTCTTCATGGTTGAGTACATCTGGAGTGAGACACAAGAGTGAATAAAGTTTTAAGGTCTTATTTGGTAAATCTTAATAGATAGATTTAGTATAAATCATTTCTGCATAATGATAATAGTAGAATTACAGTAAACTCCCAGATGCAACAAATGCAGATGTTGAGAAGTTCTGGATACAAAGAAAACATTTTCTTGGCCAAATTTTAATTCTTCTTTACCATAAATGAAAATGTTATATAGATGAAACATACTCAAGATATAAGGAACAAATTTAAATGGCCCAAAGGAGTTCAGTTATACTTAGAGTTTACTGTAATAACACAAATAAATATAAGAATATTTTTGCGTCTTTCTGAAGATGATGTGAAGCGGGAACCCACAAGTGACGGGTCAGTCAAGGATGACGAAACCTCAGTCAGGTTTGTGCATGCTATACAAGTATATTAAGACAGTTTAAATGGGAGACATGTATGTTTTTCCCTTAAATTGAACTATACAGAGGTATTTTTTCATTCAGTCTAAACGTTTTGGCATGGAACTGCTCCCTGATAGCAGAAATAGTGTTCATTTGGTCTTTATAAAAAATGTACGTGTGTCAAAACTGATGTTTCGCCCTCTGTTTTAAATATGGAAGTTGGCATGAATTCTGTTACAGGAGGTGATATATTATAAGAAGGCATCATGTGTTTCACCATGTTTTAGATGAGACCAGTCCATAAAAATCCTGTCTTGTGAGCAGAATTTATGCTTATTCAAACATTTTGACATTTGTGCAATGAATTATTGTATTTTATTAGAGACACCAACTTAGTGTGGAAGTGAAGCAGTGTGAATTGAAAAATTACATACATGTACAATATTTATAACTCAAATCTTGTTAAAGAACAGTATTAAATAACTTATAAATAGAATAGAGAATGTCTTATAGTTATTTCCTTTTTTCCTACTTTAGGAATATCTCATTTCTTTTCTAGGAAAGGCACAAAGAGAAAGTTGAGTCGCCAGAAGTCATCCCCAGAGTTGAAGAGACAAAAGTCAAATCCAGTAGAAACAGCACCACTACCTGACAAAGTTAATGCTACTGAACCTAGTACTGGTAAGTTAACATGTACCAGTCAGCACCAGACTTCTTTGTATCGCATATTGAAAATGAATTTATACCTTTCATCATACGATAAAAACAAGCTGTGAATTTGATTTCGTAAGGATAATGAATCGATCACTATAAAAACTAAATGTTAGCTCATACCTGGCTGGTAGTAGATGCTCTGCAGATCATGATTACACATCTGTTCAATCTAGTCATGATAGGCACAGTCAGTTTTTCAGGCGGTCAGTTTTCAGTTTGCACCACTTTGAACAATTAGTAGCACTGTTTCAATTGAAAGGTCGATGAATATATTTTCAAAATTTAACTGAGTAAGGATAAATATATAAACCGGTATAGTATGATTTTATATGTACACTAAACCAGTGATGATGGTATTATACCTTGCATAGTAGTATGCCATAGGAACAAAGATTGTGAAAGTATGTTGCTTGAACTGGTTTTGAACTTTTGTGGTTGTGTAAAATATCGTGTAAACCCATTTTTTTCTTGTCCTGCAGATGGAACAGTTGGGGCGCCGAGTTTACCGACACCTGGTGTAACTCCTACAGCTTCTCCAAGACCCAGTGATACATTTGAGTAAGAGCTGAGGCACTGAAAATTTCAGAAACACTTTTCAGTGCTTCCTACCAATCTAGAGATGAACTGGTTAGAAACCCAGAGGTAGTCTCGGGTGTATTGGTGCTACACACTTGGCACATACAAAGAACTAAGTGGTCTATTTGTGAAAGAGCTAGGTTCAGTTACCCAGATTCCCTTGTATCTGCATCTGTCATTCTCCAACATGCATCTCTCTGGAGTCTTGGCAAGTTGATCTAGGGAGATATACCAGGGTCTGCTGGGATTATAAACAATGAAGAAGAAAAGCAGTTCAGTTTACTGATAAAATCAAGAAGTCAAATCTCTTATTTACATCTACATCTACATTTTATTCCAGTATTCAGTTCTTGCATTATAATTATTATGTCATCTCTCCCGTTAAAGAGGAAAATAGACATTTTTCATTGTTATTAATGACTTGTAGTGTATATATTCACCAAAATGTTAATTGTTAGATAGATTTAATAAACTTTGGATTACCTCCCTTGGACCAGTCAATTGCAAGTTTGGAATCTTGCTCAGTCAATGTTAAACCATGCATAAAAGTATAAAATTTTGGAAAGAAACAATTCAATGCATTTATTCTTTACTGCTTTAGGGAAGGATTTCCATACAGCAATTTCCAAGACTGAGAATTCCTTTCACATCTAGTTTGATTATTTTATATCAATTTCAATTAAAATTAATGGCATTTAATTATTAAGCAATGGCTTTGATACACTGATAGGTCTTTTTATACCATACTTAATTATTGCAGCTATGAAATGAAGATGTCTTTACTGGGACAGAGTGTTTCAATCATGGAGGACAACACGACCTATACTGATGCTTCCAATTGGAGTGTTGAAGAAGTTGTCGCCTTCTTTCAAGAAAATGGATTTAAAGAACAGTCAAAAGTTTTCAAAGATCAGGTATCAATTTCTTCACTTATTAGCTCGACTTTTCTATGAAAAGGGGAGCTATCCTACTCGCCCCGGCGTCGGCGTCGGCGTTGGCGTCACACCTTGGTTAAGTTTTTCGTACCACCCCACTTTATTTCAAAAGTATTAGAGGTATGGCTTTGAAACTTACCATACTTGTTTACCATCATAACCTCCATCTACAGACAAGAGTACATAACTCTGTCAAGGTTTTTGACAGAATTATGACCCTTTTTTCACTTAGAAAGTGTATTGAGCTTGGTTAAGTTTTTCGTACCACCTCACTTTATTTCAAAACCATTGGAGGTATTGCTTTGAAACTAACCATACTTGTTTACCATCACGACCTTCATCAACAGACAAGAGGACATAACTCTGTCAAGGTTTTTGACAGAATTATGCCCCTTTTGACTTAGAAAATACATTGAATATGGGTAAAATCCACTTATTGCCTTAACCCTTTGAGATATTGCTTTGAAACTTTTAATGCTATTTCACATCATTACTTCCATCTGTACGCAAGAGAAGGTAACTCTGTCAGGGTTTGTTTTAAAAATTAAGGTCTTTTATGGACTTAGAATCTTGGTTAAGTTTTTCGTACCAGTCACCTTTTTTGACTGAACTGTTTGAGATATTACTTTGAAAGTTGGAATACTTGTTTACCATCATGATTCCCAAACATGGGCAGGAGAAGGTAATTCTGTCAAGGATTTTATTTGAATTATGGCCCTTTTTGACTTAGAAACTCAGTTAAAATTTTCATTCTTGTCCACTTGTTAACTTAACCATTTGAGATATTACTTTGAAAGTTGGAGTACTTATGTACCATTGTAAGACCTATCTGTAAGCAAAAGAAGATAACTCTGTGAAAAATTTTCTTGATTTGTACTTAGAAATTCCTAGTTAAAGTCTTGTGTGCCCTTAACTGTCAAAGTTTTGTTTTATTGGCAAGCACTAAAAAAGTCGAGCACGCTGTCCTACTGACAGCTCTTGTTTTCTTTATTTGTAAGCCATGCACATGAAACAGGATCTATTTAATCCTCTATCCTACTCTATATCTTTGAATTTGTATAGTACAATGAATTGTTATAAAGGATACTCAGTGAAAACTGTTTGACTAATCAGGGAACAGTCAGTGCAGATCATGATGAGGCTGTATGAATGTGCAAGCTGTTCATGGTCTGCAAATTTAGATTCCAGATTTTTGGATTGAAAAGCAAACAGTGTAGATCATGAATGGATGGATGAATGAGCCAGCTGAACTGAATGTGCACTAGTGGCAAAGGTAGAATAAGTTGTTACCAGCAGTATAAGAGGAAAATATGAAATTAGACTTCACCAGTTGTAGTCTAGTTTTAAGGAGTGCAGAAGAAAAACTAAATAGCAGACAATGTAGACCATGATCAGACTACATTGATGAAGTCTTCACAGGTCGCAAAAGCAGAAGTTTGTTTTGCTAGCAGGGTAATGTAATACCATTTATCCTTGCTTATAAGGTGATCCTCCTATGAATACGGTCAGGAACCAAACTTTGCCTCAAATCGGCAGGTTTTTGCCATGACCCTCTTACAAAACGGAGAAAGGAAGAGCCAAATAAGCTGACTTTATGGTATGTGTATATAAAATGCAACAGAAATGTTACTCTTCAGGATTAAATACATAACAGCACTTCTTTTCTTCTTTTTTTTGCAGGAAATTGATGGACCTTCATTGTTATTGTTGAAGAGAGAGGATGTTCTTTCAGCACTGGGGCTCAAACTTGGTCCAGCATTAAAACTGTATCACAAGATAGTAAAACTTCAGCAACATAGCCAATCAGTTATGGTTTCTTGATAGTATATTTAATTCTACATTACAGAATTGCTCAAGCTAGGATTTGTTATGTTCATCAAAATGCAGCTTGTTATTGGAATGCTCTTGAGTTTCAGAATGGAATCACGAAGACTAGCAGTACTGCACTGAATCAGCAAGATGCTTTTATTCTTTTCAGGAAAAAATTGTTGGGTCTTTTTCTTGGGGATCAATGCAGTCCCTTTAATTGAATGAGTGTCATGACATATATGAAAAAAGAAGTGCTACAAGTACCAGTTCATTCTTGTTAGCTCATCTGAGCCAAGAACCAGGTGAGAGATGAAGGACCATCTTGGCTCTCTTGTTACTGAGCTTGCTCTGTAGCATCCTTGCTTTGACGTGTTTTTTTCAAAACTTATTAGATAGGAAATGGTTTTGGTCCAGGGCACAATGGACGCTGTTAGTGTTACTAAAAATAGAATAACCTTTGAGCAACTTTTGCTCCTGATCCATTGGATGGAAAATTACAAGATTTGCTCTGTAGCCTCCTTGCATTATTTCCTTTACAAAAAATAACAAAAAATCATTCCGGTCCAGTGAGCACAGGGGCCGTTGTTAATTCCAGCTGCTGACCTCATAAATGAAATATAACTTGCTCAGATAAGGGACTTGGGGCTACCATAGCCCTCTTGTATTATAGAACTAGTCTTAGGGGTTGTAGAATGCTTTGTATTTAATTGAATTAACAAAAGCAAAACTTCTGTGGAACATTCCTTATATATATTACACTTGTTTATGTGTTAGTATGATTTGGAACCGGGAGAGACACATTCTGTCAGACATGATCTCAACTTATTTGGGGAGAGGTGGTGTAGAGGTTAAGGTGTCTGCTACTTATCCAAGAGGTTGTGGGTTCATACCCCACTGGAGTCACGACAGTACCTCCACATACAACAACAGAACTGGTTTTTCCAGGAAGCGAACTCGAGAGTGACTCGATCAGCTTCAAGTTTTCTTCACAATCAAGCTAAAATAAATTAGTATGAACTAACCTAATACTACACATTAAGTTGATTTTCAGTTTGCAGTCCTTTGGACGGCTTATAGTTTTGTCAAAATTACATGAGGGACAGTCAGTCAGGTAAAGAATTTCATTAGAATTGAATGTGTTTCACGTTTCAGTGAACTTCTAATCCACATGATGTATTTTTAGCTCACCTGAGCACAAAGTGCTCAAAGGTGAGCTATTGTGATTGCCTAGGTCATGTGGTCAATCATAGAAAAACCTTGTGGATGCAGTAGCGGTTGCATTTTTTATTGTATTTTCATGAAACTTAGTATGATTGTCTTGATAAAACCTAGGTCAAGTTCAAACATGGGTCATCTAGGGTCAAAAACTAGGTCACAGGGTCAAATCATAGAAAAACATTGTGTATGCAATAGAGGTTGCATTTTACATTGGATCTTCATGAAACTTGGTCAGTATAATTGCCTTGATGAAATCTAAGTCGAGTTCGAACATGGGTCATCCAGGGTCAAAAACTAGGGGGTCAAATCATAGAAAAACCTTGTGTATTCAATAGAGGTTGCTTTTTTCATTTGATTTGCATGAAACTTGGTCAGTATGATTGCCTTGATGATATATAGGTCAAATTTGAACATGGGTCATCTAGGATCAAAAACTAGGTCATGGGGACATTTCATAGAAAACCTTGTGTATGCATTAGAGGTTGCATTTTATCATTGGATTTTCATGAAACTTTGTCAGTATGATTGTCTTGATGAAATATAGGTCGAGTAGTAATATGGGTAATCTGAGGTCAAAAACTAGGCCACCTGGTTAAAAACCTTGTGTATGCCATACAGATGACATTTACAACCCAATCATGTAAATTGGTCAAAAGGTTTGCCTTGTCAAGGTCAAACAGAATGTTTGTGTTTATGATATATAGTTTAGAGTTGAAGTTTGGTCACATATTGTCATAAGTCGCAGGTGAGTGATATTGGGCCATCTTGGGCCTCTTGTTTAGAATTACACTTGTAATTACGACAAAATAATAGTCAAATCACTGGTTGTGTTAGTAAAGTTGTTAAGTATACTATATGCTAGTTTTGCATACGTGAAGTTGTTAAGTAATCAACCAGGTTTTCCGAATGAAAAATCCTGGTTATTAGATTGGGGTATATCGGCGGGCGTAAACAATTTCTTCTGTGCGCAACTCCTCCTACATTTCTCAACGGATTTCAACCAAACTTTCACAGAAGTATTGTCATGAAGTGCCCTGGCGCATATTGTCGGGGTTTTGTGATTTGGTCATTTTTGACAGAGTTATGGCCCTTTGTTTCTTTTTCACATGTAATTCTTCTGTGTGCAACTCCTACATTTCTCAACGGATTTCAACCAAACTTTCACAGAAGTATTGTCATGAAGTGCCCTGGCGCATATTTTCCGGGTTTTGTGATTTGGTCATTTTTGACAGAATTATTGCCCTTTGTTTTTTTTCACATGTTATTCTTCTGTGCGCAACTCCTTCTACACTTCTCAAGGGATTTCAACCAAACTTTCACAGAATTGTTGTCACCAAGTGCCCTGGCGCATATTGTCAGGGTTTTGTGATTTGATCATTTTTGACAGAATTATGGGCCTTTGTTTTTTTCCACATAATGTAATATATATAGAGAAATACTCTTCTGTGTGCAACTCCTACATTTCTCAAGGGATTTCAACCAAACTGTCACAGAACTATAATTGTGAACTAAAGAATTTTGAATATATAATGTTCTGCCCCTGTTCGTCTGTCCGTTGGCAATTTTGTGTCTCCTTATTTAAGTATATATAAAAGGGAGAATACTCTGTTATTATAAAAAGGAGAATACTCTGTTATTACTGTCTATTTTTAGAATAGATTACCAGTCCTGTATACTTTGGAGTATTCTGTTACAGTAAGATGACAAAATTTCTCATGAGACCAGCAGTTCAAACCCCACACAGAGCAAGTTTTTTTTTTTTTTTTTTTTTTTTTTAATAATTTTTGCCTGAATTATGGCCCTTTGCTTTTTTTCCACATATGTTATATATAGAAGAATACTGTCACGTGCCCACTTCCTCCAACATTTCTCAAGATATTTAAACCAAACTCTCACACAACTGTTGTCATCAAGTGCCCTCGTGCATATTGTCTGGGTTTTGTGTTTGGATCAATTTTGCCTGAATTATGGCCCTTTGCTTTTTTAACACATGTAATATATAGAAGAAGACCTTTGTTTCTTTTTCACATTATGTATATCTACTGACTTTAAAACACATTTGCGCTCGGCCAGCAGACTGGAAAATGAAAACCTGGTTTTGTGACAATTTCCTGTCACTTGTTTACTATATGCTGGTTCTTGCTTACAAGTAAACAGATAAAAGAACTACCTTTGTTGAAGATCTGAAGCCAATATGTTTGTGCTACTGTGAATATTTGAATTTTTGGCTTATATCTTTGAAATTTCAAATTTGCTTTTCCATAGTGCAAGATTTTGTGAATGGCTTGATAGGCCCAGATTTTGTCTGTATGTTTTGTATTTGTATCTCATGAAAAAGTCCTGGTGTCATATTCTGGTCGAAGAATAAGAATTGTGGTATAGTGAAACTATATAATGCCAAAAAAACAGAATTGTAGCTCTGGTACTATGCAGAAAAAAGAACCAACAGTTCACTCTATGTTCAAGTGATTTAAATTGCCGACTTGAAATAATTGTAAGATGTCATTGATTAGGGGCCATGGGTTTGAGCCCTGCTATAGACCATGTCTCTAAGCAGGGTTAATGTAATATACGGACCCTGCTTTTAGTGAGAAGGTCGGAAGTTTGTGTTGGAGAATAGCAATCAGATACTGGTCTGACCCAGAAACAATTATTGGGTAAATTGCTTGGCTTATCAAATGAATTTGAGATAAAACCCTGAGAAACGAGAAAGAATAAATAAATAATTGATTTTGTTTTTCAAAATTATTTCATCCTAAACTTAATTGAGTACCACTCATCGTCTTATAAAGTGGCTGAACTACCTTATGTATACCAAACTATGATTTAGGACGGGGTAAAACAAATGGGGTAGGCAGTGTTACCAGAACTACAAAATTAGTGTAGTATGGCTTGTTGATGCCGTCACAGATAGCATTAGTTCTATTATATATTATAAACACACCTTTAATTTAAAAGTGACTGGTTTTACAGTTACTTATAGATTATGTTCAAATATATCCAAGAATTTTGTTTATTAGCATGTAATACAAGATTATAAAAACTTTGTTTCTCTTGTATGTCTTTGTCATCTGAACTGCCATGTATTCCCTATCATTGTCAACAAGTGAAATGATAACCTATTAACACTATATATAACAACTCTGGATACAGCGAAGTTTATGCTGTAAAGAACAAATTTCCTCAGCCAGAGTCTTTTACTTCCTTTATTTTATATGAAATAACAAATTTCGGATATAAGGAACACAAGGTTTTTTGCTTTTAACAGAGTTTACTGTATCCCATCACACTGCAATATGTCATATTTACTTACACAAAAAGCTCGTGTATCTCGATACACAGAATGCTGATCTGAGAAAAGTTCCGTAACTCATTTTCCTTTGAACATACATTACTTCCCTAAAACATTGTGTACATTTGCTCAGAACTGAAAGAGAGGCCTGGAGTAGTGTAAGTAAGGGTCATAAACAATAAGCACCAAACCAATGTATGGTTAGTATTGTGATGGCTTCTCTTGTTAATGATTCTTTAGCTTCATACCAGAATGCATGTGCATACATACACATTTGGTATTCATCATGTGTCCAACTTCACTTAAGCTAAGTTTCTAGAATGTTACAGGAAAGTTTAAAGGATCTTTACTCCAGCATGAAGAACTGATATATCACATAATTTATACTTTCCATTTGTTGAAATTCAGCCTATTAGATACATTATAAAATGCCCTTCCTCTTCTTTATCGACTACAATTGACTCAACATTTTCGACTTTTGCCCGAGAGCTCTCTTGTTATTACCCCCTCAAACCAGCCCCATCCCCGAAGATGAAAGGGTATTGGGTTTGCAGTCACAGTCTGTTGGTAGACCTAACCTTGTCTGATCAATAAATATATATTTATTTGGCCTAGGTTCCTCAAACTTACCAGTATAATTGCCTTGATATATAGGTCGAGTTCGAATATGTGTCTGGGGTCAAAAACTAAGTCATACGGTCTAATCATAGAAAAACCCTGTGTATACATTAGAGGTTGCATTTTTCATTGTAATTTCATGAAATTTGGTCAGTACGATTGCCTTGATGAAATTTAGGTGAAGTATGAATATTGGTACTCTGGGGTCAAAAACTATGTTACCCGGATAAAAACCATGTGTATGCCATACAGGTGCCATTTACAACCCAATCATGTAAATTGGTTAAAAGGTTTGCCTTGTCAAGATCAAACAGAATGTTTGTGTTTATGATAATAGTTAAGAGATGAAGTTTGGTCACATTTTGTCATGAGTCGCAGGTGAACGATATAGGGCTATCCTGGCCCTCCTGTTAATGCATATCTTGGATCCTGAAACTTTACAGTGTGGTTGTTTATGACCTGTGGACAATCCATATTGCTTTTGGGTTAGTAGATCAAATGTCAATGTGACAGTGAGAGTATCTGATCAATATGTAGAGAACGATTTGACTTAAATGTCTAGGCAGTTGCTAACGAAATGGAATTGGTTTTCTAGACAACCATATTAGTGAACCGCACATTTGTCCTGTCCGTATAACTGATAATGTATAGATATGCGTTTCTCAATATTTTTACAGCTTTCAAATCCGAAAGTCAAACATTGATTTATTTGTGATAACGGCGTTTCGATAATGTAGCACCGGCATTTTCCGTCGGCCATTTTGGTAGCACCAAAATGCGGACATCGGTTGCCAGGGCTACAAAACAAGAGCGTAAATAAACATGTAAACCAATTTTTTACTTTAAATTTCAGTAAACAAAGTAAAAAATATATTAAGAAACACATTTTTTCCACCATTGATATTTACATATCGGCAATTATACGTATAGGTGAAAATCCGGTTCACTAGTGTCATCTTGAGAACAGATTCCGTTCGTTAGCCACTGTCAAATTTCGAATATTTGGTAGATGATCCGTGTTGAATTTTATTAAGTCCAATATCATTGAATATGTCAATGCTACAGTGAGTCTGAACAGCCTTTGAGTCAAAGGTATTGATGTTATTTGCAATAATGTTTGGACGCATGTTATCTAGAGGACATACTACAATTTCTTTTTTATTATTTTGTGTGACCTACATACAGCTGTGCGAACTTTCCAATTAGCTTATATAGACTACTAGGTAGCCCGGAAGGTTACACTAAAATTTTGGTCTTATTAAACAGAACACGGAGCCACTGTCTGTACCGTGTACGGCTATGTCTATGAGGATGTTCTGGTATCAAAGCGTCTTAAAACCTTCGAAGAAGTATAAGAGGCGACGAGTTTTCTGTCACTATAAAATAATTTATCTTTAGCTCTACTGGACGAAGTTGAAGTCCAGTATAGCTTGTGCCATGATGATTTGTCCATCTGTCCGTAAATTTTTTCTTGACAACACTTGACATGTCATATCCATCATGGAAACATGCTCAGAGGGGTGAAGTTGAATCCTATTGTTTTTGGGTCAGTGTTCAAGGTTACATTGACCTCCGATAGCGTGTCCTTGATAACATTCTACAGGTTACAATTGTTATTCAACTTTCATAGAACTTATTCAGAAAGTTGTCCGCAACATGTTGATAAACCTTATTGTTTTTGGGTCAAACGTTAAGGTCAAAGAGACCTCTGTTAGCCTTTCCTTGATAACACTCATCTGGTCACACTATTCATTTGACTTTCATGAAACTTAAAGGTCAAGGTCACAGTGACCGTAATTTAAAAATCATTTACATGTATGCTCAATATTTGAGATGTACATATATCTTGAAACTTTATAGGATGATTTGTCTTACTGAGCTGTTGATCTAATGTTTTACTGGTAAGTGGGTCAATGTCAAGGTCACAATGGCCTCTGTTAGATTTCCTTGATAATGTCCCAAAAGATTTTCAGACAACTTACTCAGAGCAGTCCAGTAGAGCGATACTGGCCCTTCAGGGTCTCTTGTTCATTGGAGTTACTACTGTACGTGGTGTTTATTCACCTTACAAGCGATGCAAACAATTTGCACCAAGTCACAGTTTTCTTTCAAGCCATTTTTTCACATCCAACAAGACCCGACAAGAAGTCCACATTTTGAAAAGTCATTGTACTAATGCAGTATCAGTTTCGACAATGAATGGCATGCGTGCTATTCTATATTGTTGGTATGTAGTTTTATCATAGCAATTTTGTAATCTGATTAGACTGTCTCGTACATTAGGTTTTAACTTTCAAGTGAAGGGATGACACAGCTTGTTTGTTTGTTTATTTTATTTGTGTTCAATGACCTATATCATGTGTAATATGTTTAACGCATGGATGTGCGTGTGACATGTATGTACACATATATTGACTTACTTTTAAAACTGGTATTTTGTTTAGGCCTACATAATAAATTATTTTGTCTGTAGTTTCAATCTACTATACAACATGTCCACATGCAGGGTTTGAAAAATAAAATTTACGCAGACTCTCTGTGAAGATATTAGCCCCTAGTTCTCAGATGCCAGTGTGAAAGCGGTCGGCAATAACAGGTCAAGGTCACACTTGATATATCACAGCATTGTGACACATAAGACAGACTATTTCTCACCACAGGCTTACATCATAAGCTAAGATAGGCTCTGCATGCTAGCTTCTGAAAAACTTTACAAGTTGTCAACGCCTTGGATCGAGATCAAACCGAATGCTTAATATTTCAAAAGACCTGTAACGGGAGATCAGTTTATATGTTAAGTAAGAAATTGACATTTTCCCCTTATACGTGTACATACATTAAATATCATCAATAAGATGTTGCGTCCGTCCCGTTAGCCTTCATGGTGTCGGCTGCTAAATCGGTTAGCTTTGGCCGTATTAATAGCTGAACATACTGGTTTTCAAACATACTTAATCATGCATGTTTGAACATTGGTTTATCTATATATTAATGCATTAATACACCAAGTAAGTCAAGGTTTCTGGCTTTCCACCCTCTACCTTTTTAATACATATGACTATTCACCATTCCGTAACAGGGATTTGTGAATTTTTCCAAATCGGTTTTTATTTGTTTGTGTAACAAACAAATTTACTTACCGTTTTCCGAAGCCTATTCCTTAAGTACCAAATCTGAAAGTAGTTCCGGCACGTCAGTCAGCATATAATCCCAAATTATGAGTCTTCATTTGAAACCATATGGCAATTGCAGACATGGAAGTTGTATTGTTTAAATATATAATGGTATAAACTCATGCAGCATCAGCTAAATTTTGTAAATATAACTAAAGTAAACTGTTTTTGAATAAGAACCGCGGATGTATTTCATTTTACAATGATGCGTAAAAATAAGGGACGATTTACTATATATATACACCCTATAGAAAAAGTTCCGATTTCTTAACCCGCCGGCCATTTCTTTAACCTTTTGCGGAAAGAAAACATGTTTTGGAGTTTCTGTGACAACAAAATGTCTAACCCTGATCGTCATTTTAAAGAATGAAATATTTTGAACAGCCAGGAATATTTACGCGCATGTTTACACATGCTCTTTTACGATTATATCCATCCATTCATAAATTTTATTCAATGCGCGGCAAGGGACGTAATTATAACTCTCCGTATTGCTGATATGTTTATTCTGCGGACCTAGCGCGAGCTAGTCTGCGTTCCTACATGTATTAGAGTTTAAGCAGAAAACAAGTGTTAGGATACATTAATGTCGATGTTATATTTCATAGGTGGTGATTGTTTAAGAAGAAGGCAATTTACCCTATATTCGACCGTAGGCCTCGTTATCTTGAAACGCATCAGAATGAGCTATTTTGTTAAAATACATATCAATGACTGCAGAAAAACATTTGAACATCGTTACTTCCTGGTCTCAACCATATTCGTTCTATAAATGTATATTGTGGCATTATAGATACGCATTATTACTTTGTCGGTCCGCACAATAAATTGATCCCCTTATTGATCGGTGCTATTGCCTACTCGTTTGTGTTATCGAAGCGCCGTATCTACTAACCAGCTGCTCGATCAGTGTCTGATTTTAGACAGTAGAACTGTAGGTGAAAATATTTTGTTCAGTACAGTGAAAATCCCTGCTGTCTATGTGTACCGGGAATAGAAACAGAGACAATTCGATCCAAAATACGAGTTATAACTGTTGCATTCTGTTCATATCTTTTTACCAAGCCTTCACTTATGAAGATAACAGACTTAAATAGCCGGCAACAAAACAAAGGACAAATATTTTGAATACACAAACAAATCCAGCGTCTTCAGCGCTTTGATTATTAATAGATAAAGATCTCTAGCAAAAGTACAAGTGATGTATACAGGCCATTTTTGTGTATTCTGATGACATTTTAGCTAGAATATTCGAAGAATAAGGAGGGCTATTGCAGTTAGCGTTGCAACTTTGGTTAAAGTTTTGCATACGAGGTACTATCATTGACATATCTCAGTACCCACTTATGGTATTGATTTGAAACTTCATTAAAGTCTTCAGGGGTGTCAAATTATCAGGTTAGATAATTCTTGTTTGAATTTATTACAAATTATGCCCCTTGTTTGACTTAGAAAATATATTTAATTTTAGTTTTTGCATTCATGCACCACTCACGTGATTGATTTAAAACTTCAATATAGGCTTTAATTATGGATATCTGACTATCAAAAATTAGGTTTGAATGTAAATACAAATTATGTTCCTTGTTGAACTTAGAAAGTTTGGTTAACGTTTTAGCATGCAAACTGAATTTGGTTTATTAATTTAATAAGTTTTATGTGCAAGCTACAATGGCGTAAATATCTAAGTTACCATTGCTGAAATGATTTGAAACATCCTTAGAATGTTCAGGGGTCTCAATCAATCAAAATAGATTACTCATGTCTGAATTAATTACACATTATGACCTTTGTTGAACTTAGAAACTTTGTTTTAAGTTGTACATGCGTAGTACTATCATGCACATACTTTAGTAATCACTTTTAGGAATTATTTGAAACTTAGCAGTTTAGTTCGGGGATATCAAGCAATTAAGTTACCATAGATAGCTTATCTTTTTTATGATTACTGTTTTCTAGTTTATACTTAGAGAGTCAACTTGTTGTTTTGCTATTTACAGATAAAAGTTTTGTTTTATTGGTAAGCACTGAGAATAGTCGAGCATGCTGTCTTCAACGGACAGCTCTTGCATCGTTTCTCCCCAATTAATTTAGCTCGTCTGAACCAGAGGTTCTTGATGAACTATTAGTACGAGTGGATGGTCCGTCGTCCGTTGTCAGCATTTTCATTTAAAGCTCTTCTTCTCAGAATCTATATGTCAGATTTTTACCAAACTTGCTTTGTAGCATCCTTGCGTGTCCCCTTTCAAAACAAAAAAAAAACAGGAATTGGTTCCGGTCCAGAGGACACAGGGGTAGCTGATACTAAAAATAGAAGAACAAAACAACACATTAAACGGCTTCTTCTCATGAACCAGTGAATGGAATGTCACCATACTTGCTCTGTATCATCCTTGTATTAGCCCCTTGAAAAAACAGGAAATGTTTCTCGTTACAGGGGCCGCTGGTACTAAAACAGAAAACATTTTTAGCAGTTTCTCATGGAATGTCACCAAATTTTACAGTACTGTGGTGTACTAAAGCGCAATTGATCTGTAATAAAAACGTGTGGGGGGGGGGGGGGGGGGGGGGGTGGTATATGGCATTGAAACATGTTCTGTACATATGTCTAAAAATTGTCGCGCATTATGCTTTGTAGTTAAGTCATTTCGTACAAATGGCATAGGGGGGGGGGGGAGCTTGAAAACAACACACTAAAGGCTTCTTCTGTGCATGCATTGTGGGGGTTTGTGGTTTTTTGTACTATTTTTTTTTTTTTAACGTTTTGTAATATGTATTGTTTTTTTTTCTTGTTTTTTGTTTTTTTGTACATGAGTAAGTCGTGTTAACGTGGTACTAAGTCATGCAGTAAAAACATTTTGGTGCATTGTCTTATGGGTTGGGTAATGTCGTCTTCATATGTCATTATGCTCTGTAGTTTCAGTCGTACTTGGTCATTATGTTCTGTGTAAAACCTTGGCATGATTTAGCTGTGTTAAGAATTGGGTTGTCATTATGCTCTGTATTCAGTCGTCATTGCATGCTGTAGTTATACTCATTCTGCATATGTCATAGCTATGTAATAACATGACTGGTCCTGGCATGCCAGCTGTCCTTTCGTTCTGTAATAGTCATATGCTCGTAGTTATAACTTTGGAGACATTTGTTGTACAAATGTCAATGCGTAGAAAGTTGTGTGGATGTCATATGGGGGGGGGGGGGGGGGGGTTATAGTATAAATTTTAAGACCTTCATAAGATCGTTTGTGATTCTATGTTTATCAGTTACCTATTGGGGGGGGGGGGGGGGGGGGGGTATGGTGTGTAGTACATGTTGTAATTGTGGCCGAGTCAATTAGGGATTATAATGTTTTGGGGTTAAAATCGCACTGCATTATGGTATATAAAATTTTTTCTACATATGTCATTATGAGAAACATGGGGGGGGGGGGGGGGGGGGGGGGGGGGGGGGGGGGGGGGGAAACTGGGATATCTTTTGTAGTTAAACTTTGAGATACGTAGAAAATAATCTACGTGGTTGGTTTAATAGGGGCTTGTAGATATGATAATGTTCTTACATACGTCATTATCCTGTAGTTTTCGATCAAATGCAATTATGCACTGGTTGTACATAAGATAGTATGGGGCTCTGCAGGGTTTTGTTATGTATTATAAATTCGTGAGCATATTATGTAATGACGCACTAACTTCTCGTTAGTATATACTTGTGTGACTTTTAAAATGACACCGGATGTTCACTTCAGCTTTAACGCGCGTGCTCATAGAATATGGCTGGAGTTATGAACATAACTTAGGCCTTGAATGCAATTTCCATGAAATGCAGTAATTGTAGAATACTATATGGGAAAAAAAAGTTTAAAATGGATTAAACAAAAAGAGGAAAATAAGCTTCCTTATTAAATCTTTGGAAAGATGTAATTTGTAATATTGATTAAGGATTTTAAAAAAAAAAAAAAAAAAAAAAAACCAGGAACAATAATCAAATTTCATGGTTTCACCTTCACTTATCTAGAGAGTATATGGAAGAAAAACTACATACAAGCTACTACACAGCTGCTGGACCTAACAGAACAGAAGATGTACAGAACGAAATGATAGAACAGGACAAATGAAAGCGATAGATATTGTGACCACCTGCGGCTGGGGGTATAATAGAGAGAGGACATTTTGGGAATTGTCTTTATAAGCGTAATGACAGTAGGTGGAAAGAGTACTACATCTTACTATAGAGTACTAAAGTACATATTCTTAGCAGCTTTTGGTCTCTTATTGGAAACAACTTGCTTAGATAGCGACTCCGTATGGCCAACTTGGCCCTCTTGTTTCTTTTTTTAAAACTGTCACAACGGCAGCCATATGGGTAGTATTACAGTTACCTTCAAAACTGGACTAAGACATTTTTACCGGTTTGAACAACAATGACAAAGCGGTTTCCATACCGGACTATATATTCATTACAAACTTGTCACTCAAGGAAAACATTAAAAAATATCCGTTTTCACTTTATGGCTCATACACTGTTTATAGCAGAGTCCATAGTCGCCCTACATAACCCAAGTGTCCTGGATTCTGTAAACACAAATCAGGTGGCGTGTGGTAATTAAAGAAGCCTGAAAAATGCAACAGGTGCAGTGTCGCGTATTTCTGAGTAAATATACGGAAGTATAGCTCAATAACAATAAAGAAGGAAAGACTTATACGTTCTCGTCGACACTTTCCGTTGAATTCAAGTAAGCAGATTCGACTCACTGTACGTTGTTTACCTGTAAACACAACCATTTCATCTTTGGTGGACCGTGAATGAAAACATTACTGCGGCTAAATTATCTTCATTGCGTATTTTATTTACAACATACGAGTCAATAGGAATATTAATAACAAGGTAACGTTGAATTTTAAATTTACCTTTACGTAAATTAATAATGATTTAAAAAGCAATTATTCAGAATTTGTTTAATATATATTGTATTTGATATATCCATCACACATTTTGATAGTAGTTGTAATTCCTCCCCTGCTGAATGTTAATTTATACAGATTGGTCCAGTTGGCAGTTTGGACAGTACAACATTGAACCATTAATTCCATGAATACATTCTCACTGAAGAGCAGACGACATAGATCACGAACATTCTGGTCATTGTCTGCGCCGTTCACAAATATAGAATCTCTTACCACCAGCAGGGTAATAATTCATTTATGTCGGACACTTTTAACTGGATAAGGAACATCATTTTAAAACAAGCCAATAGTTTTATTAAGTGTGTCTATTTTTCTATTTTAATTTAAATGGTGTTAAAGGTATAGTAAAGCTGTATGCAGAGAACGTATACATCCTGAAAATGAACAGAAAAACCGGTGTCTTTCTCATTTAGCGTCGATTTGTGTTACCCATTTTGTTGCCGTATACCATGTTACAAACAAGTAAAGCATTTTTTCTAGTATTTCAATATCGTAGATATCATGCCTCTTGCTTTAAGACTAAACTGAGCAATGTGCACTGTTTTATGGTTTTCGGTTAATCGAGTTTGACAGGAGCTCTTGAATCGGGTCCACGAAAGCGTTCAAGTTTGCAGATCCAACGTCTTTCGTTTTAAGATGTTAGATATCAAACAAAATATAATATACTTTCTACTTTAGTCTACAGAAGTCAGTGCTGGCCGTGATGTTAATCGCTGGAAACTTCAAACGCCTTTACAAATCAAAAATTTTCCAGCGATGTGCAGGTCTATTGTCGTGAATAGTTAGAGCCCGGCTTGCCGTTTGAAAAGTGCGCGTATGCCATTAAAACATGCATGTTTCTGGCATTCGTACGCATAACAAATGTTAACCAGGCTCAGACGAAAAATAAGGACGTGTCATACCTTGGAGTTTATCATACAACGCCGAAAAGCGCGCGCATGCTATTAAACATGCATGTTTCTGGCATGCGTACACATAACAAATGTTAACCAGGCTCATACCTAAAATAAGGACGTGTCATACCTTGGAGTTTATCATACAACGCCGTAAGATGTTCATTTCTTGGACAGGCAGAATGTCTGTTTGTATTTTCTGATCATAACCGTGACAGATGACTAGATTTACAATTGCGTATAGTTTATTTGAGGTCGACTAATTTCTTTAAAACGCATGACATTTATAACTTCTCCTTTGACGTGCATTCGTGTGTACAGTCTCATTTACTTATTCCTAAAAAAATATTTTTCACTCTGAGCATCAAATTTCATTTACTTATTTCTAAAAAAAAACAATTTATTTTTTACTCTGTTTAAGGTTTTATAACATCAAATTTGAAACATCTCATTTACTTATTTCTAAAAAAAACCCTTAGTTTTCACATTGTTTAAGGTTGAATAACACCAAATTTGAAACATAATATGTTTACAATATACTGACAGCCGATATCCTGTCCATATTGTAGTCACGCGAGTGGTACAATATGCATTTTTTCTTATTGTTCAAAGTAAACTATTGTGACCGTCGTTCGCCCGTCGTTTTCAATCGGAACATCACTCGGCCTTTCCCGTACTTATGTCTACGGAAAAGGCCGAGTGATGTTCCGATTGCCGTCGTTTTCTTCACGCGTAATCTTCTATGAAACCTCCATAGCGAAAATTCACGAAACTTTGCAAGAATGTATTTTGGATAGTCCTTTACCAATTCATGCACACAGCAGCCGAAAGGATTACTCTTTTGCTATAAAATGGAAAGGCTATATGTTTAGGTATTTTTTGTATTGTATTGTGTAGCATTCCTCCGCCAAGTTTGTTCAAATCAGACCTATGATAATAAAACTGGACACCGCGCTTTAGACCATTCGTTTGAATTGTTTAAATAGGAAATATTTGACAATATCTTGCACATTTTTTTCAAGTAAAATCAAGCTGAGATAGATGTGTGTAAAAAGGGTAGAGGAAATAATATATATAGCTTTTAACCTATTACACCAAACTCTTCCTGCTACCAGTACGAAATAATAACTTTCCAAATATTACTTTTCCTATTTTGACTGGGAGAGTCAATTTAAAAAAAACTGCATGCAGGAGTTGCTTCCCTTTCACTGCCGAAATCTCTATCAACAACAACAATAACACGTTCAGTTTAACACATTTAAATGCATGTAGCAACTGAAAATTGCTTTTAAAAACTGTTACCAAAAATACACTATGTGCAGTAAGATGCACATAATGTCACTTAAAAACCGCTAGATAAACCCGATTATATTCTTTTGGCAAACCTATACCAAATTTACATAAAAATGAAACATGACCGCTAAGGGGCGGGGCTAGCTTTCCCTGTGACTGTGTCTATACTCCTTAGTAAAGTGACGGTTTGAAGTTGTGATTCTAATCTGACAATTTACCAAATTTGTTCAAGAAAAGTTAATATTCTTAAAAACACGAGTGTCAGAGACCGTATCTCATTTCCCTTTATTTCTGCATAGAAATCTAAATAAATAACCCCTCCCCTGTCCTACCCACTCTCACAAAAAATGGAGATCATTGACCAAATTTTGAAGTTATAACTGGAGTCTTCCTTATGCGAGCCTCAAGGTATAATGTATGGGTAATGGTTTTATATGAAGATTCCAGGGAAAAACACAACTTCAATGTTAGGTGTGCGAATTAGGGCTGTTACGGCTTTCTGGCTTAACCTCATACTTAAAACTTTTGTCAACTGCCGCAGACGTGACACAGTTAATCATATTCCCAGCGTCGCTTTAGTTTGATTTTTTCATTCAAAGCTTTCAAAATGTTTATGTTTGAAATTTGAATAAACACATTGAAATCAACCCTGTCGTGAAAGTCTCATGTACTGCTCTTTATTGTTCGATGCATATGACTGCTTTTTCAAATTTGTTAAATCAAGGTCACCTAAATGTGACAGAAGTTATTCAGAAAGCCGGATAGTGCATGTCATATGTTTACCGTCTATTGAAAAAAGCAACTAGAGCATGTCTACATAAGTACTGAAGCTAAAGCATGGTCACGGTAACATAAACTCACTAAAATTTCCACAGTAGCAATTCTATGAAAGAATTGCCAAAATAGCATTGCCATGAAAGCATTTGAATAAAAGAAGGGCCACAACAGCATTGCAACAAACACACTGTCATGGAAACGCTGTTCCAAATTCAATATCAAGAAAGCATTATCACAACAGTATTGTCACAACAGAGTTGCTAAAAAGCATTGCTACAATAGTGTTTAACAGTTAAGATTAAACATATTTTCTTAAATAAATTCCCAGTGTCACTATTACTACTGGTAGTAGTTGGTTTTTTTCATTCAATGCTAGATGTTTTGACAACGCTATTCTGCCAGATAACCTCTTTCATAAAATTGCTACTGTGGTAATTTTGTTGAGGCAATATTGCAGTGATCATTATGGCAATACTATAATGGCAATGTTTCCGTGCCATGAAACTATTGTCACAACGGCATTGCCATGAAACTATTGTCACAACGGCATTGCCATGAAACGATTGTCACAATGGCACTGTCACGAAATCATTGGCATGAAATCATTGCAACAAGACTGTTGTCACAACGCCAATGTCACTTAACACGAAAAGATTATTACAACGACATTGTCACAAAATAATTGTCATAACAGCATTGTCACGAAACTATTGTCCCGGTGGCATTGTCATGAAACTATGCCCAACGGCATTGGCACAAAACTATTGTCCCAACGGCATTATCACAAGTCATATTCATTTCCACGATACTATTATCTCAATAACATTGCCTCGAAACTATTGTCCCAACGGCATTGCATCGTAACTATTGTCCCAATGGCATTGTCACGAAACTATTGTCCCAACGGCATTGCGTCGTAACTATTGTCCAAATGGCATTGTCACGAAACTATTGTCCCTATGACATTGCATCGAAACTATTGTCCCGATGACATTGCCTCGAAACTATTGTCCCAACAGCATTGCATCGTAACTATTGTCCAAATGACATTGTCACGAAACTATTGTCCCAACGGCATTGCATCGTAACTATTGTCCCAATGACATTGTCACGAAACTATTGTCCCAATGACATTGCATCGAAACTATTGTCCCAATGACATTGCATCGAAACTATTATCCCAATAACATTGCCTCAAAACTATTGTCCCAACGGCATTGCATCGTAACTATTGTCCCAAAGACATTGCATCGAAACTATTGTCCCAATGACATTGCCTCGAAACTATTGTCCTAATGGCATTGTCACGAAACTATTGTCCAAACGGCATTGCATCGTAACTATTGTCCCAATGACATTGTCACGAAGCTATTGTCCCTATGACATTGCCATGAAACTAGGTTCCAAATTGTATTTCATGAAACTATTTTCTCACCTATGAGATACATATTTCCGCGCATTTACCCATGTGAGATAAACTTATCTCACATCGCTTATCTCACATCGCTGCCGGACTATTTTTACGTTAATTGTAAGCAAACATAAAAATCGAAAAATGACTGTAAAATTGTTATTTTTGAAATAAACATAGGGTCGTTGGTATTCATTTTCTTAGTTAGATCATTTTCTATCCATCTATAGCAGTTTTGAAGTAAAATTCGAGAAAAAGTTGATTTTCATTCATTTATTCTGTGTCATATACTAAATTTCGCCGTATGCACGTTTCGACCCGCACTTTAAGTAAGGTTAGGCGTAAATCACGAAGGTCAAAAGTTGTTTTTAGGGGAGTTAATCTATAGCCCCCAGGCCTTCAGCGCTCACAGCGCTTTGATTTTAATTGTCTCTCCCAGGTAATATTTGGAAGGTTATATTATTTCGTACTGGTAGCAGGAAGAATTTGGTGTATTGGGTTAAATCCCATTATTTCCTCTATCCTTTTTACACACACCTATTTCAGCTGGATTTTTACTTAAAAAAATGTGCATAATCCCGCTTTAAAACAATGCTACTATAGCATTGTCACAAAAGCATAAAATAATTGATTGCACATTGTTAGGTATAGACATAATATCGATATATGGGAAAAGTTACTTAATTAACTTTCTGTACTGTTTTGTTCATAATAATACTGGGGCGTGTAGGCCCTTCCTGCATGACGTTGTCGGGAGAATCGCTGTGCGTAGCAAAATGGTAATGTTTATGCAATGGCCCCTCTTTTAAGGTTCATAGTCAATAAGGGTATAGAATAGATTGATAAATTATTGTACAAGTCCGGTGTGAAAAATGATTAATTTCAATTTTAGAAGAAAAGAAAGAAAACAATTTACTAATAGCAGGTTGGGGTGCCTATAACGTTCTTGTACTTTTGCTGGTATTTTATTATCATTGACAAGGGTTCTTAACATATTTTTAAAATATTTGTTTACAAGAAAACGACATATTTGAAATCCAATGTCTATTTTACTACACAAAATCCGTTGAAAATTATACGACAAACTATTGAAAATATGTACGTTTTTTAACCAGCAGTAAAGAATTTACGAATCCTCTAAAACGAACTCTCGTGGTTAAATACATCCATTACTTCCACATTGAAAACTATTACAAAATGTATATTTAAGGACATATTGACGATCTTTATTTTACTACAAAATGTCTTCCCTTTGAAATGGGGAACAAACGTTATTTACACTTGCCTGAGAATGATACATGTTCATGTAATACATTTAGTAATGAACATTTAACGTGTCTATGTGTGTTTGTTTGTGTGTGTGAGCGTGTGCTTTTTGTTAGTCTTGGGCGTAGGATTATGACTGTTGGGCCTATGGGGATAAAGACAGGTCCTAAGTCGAAGCCTTTATTTGGCACTTGGAGGGGTCGGATTTTTTGGGGGGGGGGGAGCATTTATTTCATATGCTTATAATTGTCCCTTATCACCATTCATTTCAATTATTGTATTTAAGGATAAAATGCATTTGAAATAACTTAACATATTATCAGTCATATGAACATATTATTGTGTCGTATATATATACTGTTTATGAAAGGTAGCACATACATAGAATTTAACTCTTACAATTTATAGTCTATAAAATTTGTTTACATTCGGGTTAAAATAGAAAATTATTATCAGTTAACACTTAAAGTATATTTTTCACTACAAATTTACGGTTATGCGGTAATATCAAATATATCGCTACTTGGGGTAATTATAAAGAAAGAAAATTAGGTAGAAGGTTTAGAAAACTGAATACACGCTAACAAAGATTAACTTTCAGGCCAATATTAAAGTTAAATTATGTTACGCAGCCCAAATCGCTTTTCTGTCCCAGAAATTGGGATCACCTTTTGGGACATCACTTCGGCATTTTCCGGGTTTTTTTTTCTACGAAAACGGCCGAGGAAATTCGCGAATTTTTCAGCGAATAATGATTTAGTAATACTCATAAAACTTTACCCATCTTGCAAAAAGATCTATGTCCCATATACTACTGACATCACTTCGGAAGTGATAGTATTGACTTAAATCGTTTATAGGCCTAATATAAAAGTTTTATTAAATATACTTTACATTTACATGATTTATAATATTGAAATTCAAATGAAACTTTAAATATTTCTTTACTTTCTCGGTCTTTCTAGCTTAGCATAAATACGCTTAAGTGCATATATACGAAAGAAGTATTCAAACGTGCATATAACCAATACAGTCGTATAAATGACTACGTTGAAACTCTCATTTTAATGTTACAAAAATTGCATAATTTATGCAAAAATATTCTAGAGCTAAAATAACACAAAACATTGAATAAGAAGTAATGACAAACTATTAATACTTTCAACAAACATTTCGGAGGCAGGAAACCTGTCCGTGCTGTTAACATTAAAAAAAATGGGTGGGTGGCGACAGGGAATACAAATACATGTACTTACATATCTCTTTAAACACGCAGTAATATGCGGTCTGTCTTGGGCGATCACAGTGAAAACGTTGTAGAAATAAATGAATCATATCAAGTACGTTTAACTGAAAATGCGTTTGAAAACATTGAATTAAAATGATGTTTGCGAACATCTAGATACAATGCATATGCACATAACAAGACTACATGTGCAGGGTGGGGTAACAGAAATCGTAAATGAGCAGACGCGCCACACACGTAAGGATAAACACCCAACTATTTTGGTGGCTTGCCCACACCATTGTATAGCCTATGACATGCGAAACTGCGTCTGTAAAAGTGTTCTTTGTGTCTTCCCTATTCACCAATACCCCGACACTTTTTATTATACTTTCTGCAGTGTATAAACGATCATATTACCGAAGCCATTTTATGGTCTAAATCTTAGGATTATCAAGAAGGTACGAAAGAGCTTTTTTGTTTTTATATATATAATATGACTCTTTATGCTTATATATATAATATGACCTTTATGCTTACACCAATTTTAATGTAGGGTTTTAAAAAAACGTAAGGAGCAAATAATTCAACCAGTTTTATTTTTAGTCTAGTAAGGAATAGGTGGTGATATACTTTGATAGTAACAGACAAGTTTGTGTCTTCATTAAAAAAGAGATAATAACTTTATTATCGAATACACTTGAATATATATATCTATTCTCACGAAGTCATTCGTATTTTTCATCCGTTTAGGCCAAAAAGACCATCGCTCTTGTATTGTAGAGATAGTTGGCCATATAATTTTTGATATTTTGTGGTTCCGTAAGAAACCCCCATCTTCCGATCATATCAGTCCATTTATTTAACACAAAATACTAAAATGAAATATGTAATATAATACTTTATAGCGCAGTTAAATAAGCCATATCATGCGCTTTTAAGTTATTCACATGTTTACTTTTCTTTGTTAACAAACCTCGTTTTGTCCTTTAGTCAGTACAAAGTTTCTTTCCGTATGTTTAAACAGCAGACACACTTCAATAGCCACGTGATACATTTTCTAATAGCAATGTGTTTTGACTTTTACAGGGAACTGTTCTAAGTTGGGGGGTATTGTTGCTGGTTGTTACATTATTGTTGCTGGTTGTTACATTACAGTACATTACTAATTTAATTGAATCTTAAAGGGACGTAACCCCTGCTGGAGATTTAACTTGTTGCTCGAAAATGCTTTTCTAAATTTGACCTTCTACTTGAAAGTCTAAAGCTCTCATTACTTGAAAGTCTAAGCTCTCATACCCATTGTTACAATGGGGTTTAGACATATACCGGCAGCCTTGGTTGAAACTTAAATATCGCATGTAGTTTCTATGAGGTGAACACAAATTTGAAAAGGAAAAATTAAGGAAATATAGTAAAGGAAATATAGTGTTTGACTTTTGACCCTGAAATGTGACCTATAGCAAGCAAGGCATGGACAAGTGTGAGAAGTTTTTCCAAAATTAGTGTATACATATAAAAGCTACAACCATGTCACAACAACACAAGAACGTAACTCTTAATTACAAGTTTAGGCCATTAAGGTGACCTTGACCTTCAAGGTAGCCCACTGAGTGTTTTAGCGTGACACACTGTAGTGGTATTGACAATAGATTATGAAGTGACTTCAAAATCAGTCGATGCATCTTGAAGTTACACCCAAGACACGAAATACAGAATATATATCTAATTCGTGTTTGGAGCCTTAGGTGTGACCTTGACCTTCTATGTAGCTCTTATGGTAAGGTGCGTGACGCATCCTGGCGGTATGGACAACAATTGTTGTGAAGTTATATTAAAATCAGTATATTATATTCATGTAGAAGTTTACAGCCCGGACATGTAGTACTGGTTTATAACCCTACATTACAGATTTTGATCCCATAGTGTGACCTTCACCTTCAAGGTAGCCCCCCCCCGGTAAACCCCCTCCCCCCCCCCCACACACACACACGGATTTGGTGCTACACACATTGGCTTGCCACACCCTTGAGGTATGGGCAACTATTGTATGAAGTTTTTTTCAAACATTGTTATTGGTCCTTCATGCAGCGCCATCATAACATCGCCCACCGTCATTCGACATCATAACATCGCCCACCGTTATTCGGCATCATAACATCGCCCACCGTTATTCGGCATCATAACATCGCCCACCGTCATTCGGCATCATAACATCGCCCACCGTCATTCGGCATCATAACATCGCCCACCGTCATTCGGCATCATAACATTGCCCACCGTCATTCGGCATCATAGCATTGCCCACCGTCATTCGGCATCATAACATTGCCCACCGTCATTCGGCATCATAACATCGCCCACCGTCATTCGGCATCATAACATCGCCCACCGTCATTCGGCATCATAACATCGCCCACCGTCATTCGGCATCATAACATTGCGCCCACCGTCATTCGGCATCATAACATCGCCCACCGTCATTCGGCATCATAACATCGCCCACCGTCATTCGGCATCATAACATTGCCCACCGTCATTCGGCATCATAACATTGCCCACCGTCATTCGGCATGCCGACATCGCCCACCGTTATTCGGCATCATAACATCGCCCCCGTCATTCGGCATCATAACATCGCCCACCGTTATTCGGCATCATAACATTGCCCACCGTCATTCGGCATCATAACATCGCCCACCGTCATTCGGCATCATAACATTGCCCATCCGTCATTCGGCATCATAACATCGCCCACCGTCATTCGGCATCATAACATCGCCCACCGTCATTCGGCATCATAACATTGCCCACCGTCATTCGGCATCATAACATCGCCCACCGTCATTCGGCATCATAACATCGCCCACCGTTATTCGGCATCATAACATTGCCCACCGTCATTCGGCATCATAACATCGCCCACCATCATTCGGCATCATAACATCGCCCACCGTCATTCGGCATCATAACATCGCCCACCGTCATTCGGCATCATAACATCGCCCACCGTCATTCGGCACCATAACATCGCCCACCGTCATTCGGCATCATAACATTGCCCACCATCATTCGGCATGATGACATCGCCCACCGTTATTCGGCATCATAACATCGCCCACCGTCATTCGGCATCATAACATCGCCCACCGTTATTCGGCATCATAACATTGCCCACCATCATTCGGCATCATAACATCGCCCACCGTTATTCGGCATCATAACATTGCCCACCGTCATTCGGCATCATAACATCGCCCACCGTCATTCGGCATCATAACATCGCCCACCGTCATTCGGCATCATAACATTGCCCACCGTCATTCGGCATCATAACATTGCCCACCGTCATTCGGCATGATGACATCGCCCACCGTCATTCGGCATCATAACATCGCCCACCGTCATTCGGCATCATAACATCGCCCACCGTCATTCGGCATCATAACATCGCCCACCGTCATTCGGCATCATAACATCGCCCACCGTTATTCGGCATCATAACATTGCCCACCGTCATTCGGCATCATAACATCGCCCACCGTCATTCGGCATCATAACATCGCCCACCGTCATTCGGCATCATAACATCGGCCCCGTCATTCGGCATCATAACATCGCCCACCGTCATTCGGCATCATAACATCGCCCACCGTCATTCGGCATCATAACATCGCCCACCGTCATTCGGCATCATAACATCGCCCACCGTCATTCGGCATCATAACATCGCCCACCGTCATTCGGCATCATAACATCGCCCACCGTCATTCGGCATCATAACATCGCCCACCGTTTCTTCGGCATCATAACATCGCCCACCGTCATTCGGCATCATAACATCGCCCACCGTCATTCGGCATCATAACATCGCCCACCGTCATTCGGCATCATAACATCGCCCACCGTCATTCGGCATCATAACATCGCCCACCGTCATTCGGCATCATAACATCGCCCACCGTCATTCGGCATCATAACATCGCCCACCGTCATTCGGCATCATAACATCGCCCACCGTCATTCGGCATCATAACATCGCCCACCGTCATTCGGCATCATAACATCGCCCACCGTTATTCGGCATCATAACATCGCCCACCGTCATTCGGCATCATAACATCGCCCACCGTTATTCGGCATCATAACATCGCCCACCGTCATTCGGCATCATAACATCGCCCACCGTCATTCGGCATCATAACATCGCCCACCGTCATTCGGCATCATAACATCGCCCACCGTCATTCGGCATCATAACATCGCCCACCGTCATTCGGCATCATAACATCGCCCACCGTCATTCGGCATCATAACATCGCCCACCGTCATTCGGCATCATAACATTGCCCACCGTCATTCGGCATCATAACATCGCCCACCGTCATTCGGCATCATAACATTGCCCACCGTCATTCGGCATCATAACATCGCCCACCGTCATTCGGCATCAAAACATCGCCCACCGTCATTCGGCATCATAACATCGCCCACCGTCATTCGGCATCATAACATTGCCCACCGTCATTCGGCATCATAACATCGCCCACCGTCATTCGGCATCATCACATCGCCCACCGTCATTCGGCATCATAACATTGCCCACCATCATTCGGCATCATAACATCGCCCACCGTTATTCGGCACCATCACATCGCCCACCGTCATTCGGCATCATAGCATTGCCCACCATCATTCGGCATGATGACATCGCCCACCGTTATTCGGCATCATAGCATCGCCCACCGTCATTCGGCATCATAACATCGCCCACCGTCATTCGGCATCATAACATCGCCCACCGTTATTCGGCATCATAGCATCGCCCACCGTCATTCGGCATCATAACATCGCCCACCGTCATTCGGCATCATAACATCGCCCACCGTCATTCGGCATCATAACATCGCCCACCGTCATTCGGCATCATAACATCGCCCACCGTCATTCGGCATCATAACATCGCCCACCGTTATTCGGCACCATCACATCGCCCACCGTCATTCGGCATCATAACATCGCCCACCATCATTCGGCATGATGACATCGCCCACCGTTATTCGGCATCATAGCATCGCCCACCGTCATTCGGCATCATAACATTGCCCTCCATCATTCGGCATCATAACATCGCCCACCGTTATTCGGCATCATAGCATTGCCCACCATCATTCGGCATCATAACATCGCCCACCGTTATTCGGCATCATAACATCGCCCACCATCATTCGGCATCATAGCATCGCCCACCGTCATTCGGCACATAACATCGCCCACCATTATTCGGCATCATAACATCGCCCACCGTTATTCGGCACCATCACATCGCCCACCGTCATTCGGCATCATAGCATTGCCCACCATCATTCGGCATGATGACATCGCCCACCGTTATTCGGCATCATAGCATCGCCCACCGTCATTCGGCATCATAACATTGCCCTCCATCATTCGGCATCATAACATCGCCCACCGTTATTCGGCATCATAGCATTGCCCACCATCATTCGGCATCATAACATCGCCCACCGTTATTCGGCATCATAACATCGCCCACCGTTATTCGGCATCATAACATCGCCCACCATCATTCGGCACATAACATCGCCCTCCATCATTCGGCATCATAACATCGCCCACCGTTATTCGGCATCATAGCATTGCCCACCATCATTCGGCATCATAACATCGCCCACCGTCATTCGGCATCATAACATTGCCCACCATCATTCGGCATCATAACATCGCCCACCGTCATTCGGCATCATAACATCGCCCACCATCATTCGGCATCATAACATCGCCCACCGTCATTCGGCATCATAACATCGCCCACCGTCATTCGGCATCATAACATTGCCCACCATCATTCGGCATCATAGCATCGCCCACCGTCATTCGGCATCATAGCATCGCCCACCGTCATTCGGCATCATAGCATTGCCCACCGTCATTCGGCATCATAACATCGCCCACCGTTATTCGGCATCATAACATCGCCCACCGTTATTCGGTATCATAACATCGCCCACCGTCATTCGGCATCATAACATTGCCCTCCATCATTCGGCATCATAACATCGCCCACCGTTATTCGGCATCATAACATCGCCCACCGTCATTCGGCATCATAGCATTGCCCACCATCATTCGGCATGATGACATCGCCCACCGTTATTCGGCATCATAACAGGGGGGGGGTGCCCACCGTCATTCGGTCATAACATCGCCCACCGTCATTCGGTCATAACATCGCCCACCGTCATTCGGCATCATAACATGTCATTCGGCGTCATAACCTGACCAATTGTCATCGTAAACTGAAGTACTAGAACACATGACTTATTCACAGCACTATGCAGAAAAGATAACTAGTAACAATATATTGCTTCAGAATTAAACCAGTTCTAGTCATCCTAGCAATTTAAACAATAGTCACAGCTCTAACATGTCACTTACTGATTACTTAATTCATAATTATACTAATTTAAAAGTGTATGAATGCATGAACACGTGCATGAAACACTTTGATTATTTATTAACAACAACCAACAGTACAACTTCAAATTTAATTTTAATTTTCGTATTTTTCAGTATCACCATGGCAACGGGTGCAGGATCAGAACAGCGTTACAGGTCAGCAGGTCAAAAGGTGAAAGACTTCATAATTTCGAACATTTTCATTCTTCTTATGATTCTGGCGATTGTTATTGGTGTCGTTGTCGGTTTGACTGTGAGAAAACTTGATGGATGGGAGTACTGGCAGAAGAGGAAGATATTCTACCTGAGGTTCCCGGGAGACCTGCTTCTCAACATGCTCAAAATGCTCATCATTCCCCTAATCGTGTCTTCGCTCATATCGTCTCTGGCATCGCTTGACTCAAAGGCTTCAGGTCAGAAAGTTTTTATGCTATTTTGTTGCTGTTGTTGTTTTGGTTTATTTTGCTGAGGCAGCTTCTTTGACGTTATCACAATTTTGATATATTCCTTCGAGTTCGTTTTAGTTTGCACTGTAAATCATTCAAAGGCCATTTTATTCTTTCTTTAAATAACAATTTTTTACAAGCTGTCTCTGAAATTTTCCATAAGGTTCGGGGTGACTGCTGATGATGCTAGCATGTCTTTCTGGCTGCTTTTATCCGATATACAAGTGCTTTTACACATTGAAGAGTATAATTCTATTTGATCTATACACACAGTCTCACAAGGTAGAGATCGACCATGTTCAAAGAGCCGTATCTGCATTTTAGATGGTAAATGTAGATCAGAACGTAGTTGACACGCCGTATATTATGGAACGCCATGACCGTCTTATTATGACTTGTTTGCAAAAAAATCAAATATGTCCAAATTGTACATGCGATTTCCTTATATGATGTGCTTCCACCATTTTATGCGGTAGCATTTTCATTATATACTGTAGTATTTTCATTATATGCGGTAGTTTCGTCGTTATGATGAGATGGTTAGGATATTTCCGAACGATACCGTATATTGCCGGATTATAACGAATCCGGATGTTATTGTTCATCGAAACATAACGACGAAACTACCGCATATAATGAAAATACTACTGCACATAATGCTAGAAGCACATCATATAAGGAAATCGCATTTACAGCATATAATGCAAGATCCACAGCGTATACAAACGAAAGTACAACAAATAATGTTATTTGCACTGCATGTAAGGATAAAAGCATCACACAATTGACTCAGTCACTAACACATATATTTCATTTTGCACATCATATAAAGTAAAATGCTCCACGTATGACGTTTTATCTACTACACACAATAACAAAGCTACTGCATATATTGGTCTTTGTACAACACACAAATTTGAATGCACTCAATATAAAGGCAATATCGCCACATATAAGAAGAGTTGTACTACATTTAACAAAGATTACACAGTATATAAAGAAAAAAAATATCACGCATAATGGAAATTTACTGCACATAATGAAATATCTACTGCATATAATACAATATCTACCGCATAATATTATAATGAAATATCTACCGCATATAAGCGAACAAGTCATAATAAGACGGTCTTAGCGTTCCATATAATATAGCCGTGTCGAATTGAACTAATTCTGAAATTAATATTTTGGAGCGGCGGTGCTGCGGTTAAAGTGTCTGGCGCTCATCCCAGAGGTTGCGGGTTCGAGCCCCAATTGGGACACGACCGTACCTCCTCATATGATACCAGTACTGTTTTGTTCAGGAAGCATACTCGAGAGTGACTTGATAAGCTTCAGACTTTCTTTACAACCGAGCTTAAATAAATTAGTATAAATGAAAGAAATAAAGATTTTTTAAACTGTCACTTACTGAACACGTTTTTCTGGACATTTTGCAACATTGACGCAAATAAAATATACAAGAAATGTAAAAAAATAATTTTCAACAGGTAGGATGGGTTTGCGTGCCATTGTGTACTACCTAACAACAACCCTGTGTGCCGTGATCATCGGAATCATCATGGTCCTTGCGATACAGCCCGGATACAAGGGTGACAGTGACATAAAGAAGACCGGAAATACAAAGGAACAGGAACCCCTTGAAGCGCTCTTTGATCTTATCAGGTGAAAATGTCGTTTATTCTTTAATGCAAATTTCTATTAAAGGTCCACTACTAAGCGAAAATTAAGTGACAGTTATTTCAATGGCAAGTACATTACCTTATGCAAGACACTGAATAATGAAGACTGGCAGGTTAAAATTTACAGAAAGTGTTTGGAACACGAAGAAAAGTATGTGTATTATGTTGAAATCTCAGTGAATCGACAAAATGACCACCCAGGTCTTTTTAACTTTCTTCATAATGCATAGAAAAATAATTGTACATGTACTGTGATTTATTTAGAATTTCTACATACCAACTTTCAATTTTTATTAAAAATAACTTATTTCTGTGTTTTTTAGAGTATATTTTAATTTTCGCTTTCCTTAGTATTGGCCCTTTAACTTTCAGTAAATGGTCAAAACTTCTGTGCATAGCATTATAAGCTAAATTAGGTTTTTAATTAGTTATCTTTGGAAATTGTTTTTGATATTTGTTATTAAGTGAAGATTTGTCATAATTATATGTCTTCGTTTGAAAGGTCTTTCAATGCTCATCTAATCGGCGGTCATTTTTTTCTCTGGAATAAAAGCTAGGTTATTATACTTTGTTATTCAAATAAAGAAAGAAAGGAGCCTACGTTGCAAAGAAGAAGCGTGTTCGCCTCAGAATCGATTCTTAGATTCGAACCCTATCAATGTCATGATGGTAGTGTTCTTTGGCAAGACGATTCAAAAATGTCCCTCTCTTGTTCATTTTTTCCTAAACGAGTCTTGAGAACGATATGTTTAAGTAACAAAACATATTTGGACTTTGTGATGTATTGGAAGTAATAAGATTCATGGTAAAATGTAAAATCTAGATATAAATGTTCTCCAAATAGTTCAACATTAATTTACGCAACATTAAGAAAACTGACGAGTCATGGCGGTTGCAAGTTACCTTAATTTACCCCACAAAAAATGTCTCTCATACATAATATCGCTATAATAACAATGATGTGTATGAGGGAAATCGACGAGCTGTAGTGAACCAGATTATGGTCACAAAGTAGAATAGGAATTCTTCCTGCGGTAATACTTTGTCAACGCTTTAATAGTTCGACAACTGTTACAGTAAATGAGGCATAACTTATACGTTCTTCTCGGCATTAATCGTTGAGAGCCTAGCAGATATTGTTGATCAATACCCTGTCTTCGAATAACATCAGCATTCAATACTCAATGTATCAAATTGTTGTATCCCTTTTTCAGAAGTTTTCAGAAATTGTTGTATCCCTTTTTCAGAAATTGTTGTATCGTTTTTTCAAAAATTGTTTTTATCCCTTTTTCAGAAATTGTTTCCCAGACAACTTGATTGAATCTGCATTTCGCAAGGTAAATGGATTTACACGTGTAATTTTTTATTTGATGAAATATACAATATAAAGCCAAATCCCAAATAATAAGCTTAGCGTTCATGTGAAATATTTTGTTCACGAACATTATACCGTTGCTACACTGCATGAGTCAATGTACGCATGTTCCGCAGTATTCTTAAACTCAACGTCAACGTATGTGCCGTCATTCTTAAACTTAGCAACAAGACTTGGAACGCATCTACTCAACATGTTACTTTTAGCTCACCTGAGTACGAAATTCTCGTTCCTGCCCCACTGGGGTCACGACCGTGCCTTCTCATATAACACCAGTACTAGTTTTCAAGGAAACAGACTCGAGAATGACTCGATTAGCATCAAGCTTTCTTCACAATCGAGCTAAAATAAAGTAATATAAAATAAACTAAATGCTCAAGATGAGCTATTGTTATTGCTTGATGGCCTTCGTGTGTCTGTCTTGCGTTTGGTCTGTCTGTCTGTTCGCACTAAATGTTGTGTATGCAAAACCATGGTCAGATTAACTGCATTGATAAAATCTAGGTCGAGTGCGAATATGGCCTTTCTCGGGTCAAAATCTAGGTCGCCAGGTCAAATCATAAGACAACTTGTGTATGCAATAGATACTTCATTTTTAATTAGATCTTCACGAATCTTTGTAAAAATGGGTGTATTGATGAAATCTAGGCCGAGTTTGATTAAGACTGATCTCGAATCAGAAACTTGGTCACCAGGTCAGATCATAGGAAACATTGTGTATGCAATAGAGGATGCATTTTTATCGGATCTTCGTGTAACTTTGTCAGAATGAGTGCCTTTAGAAAATCTAGATCATGAATGAAAATGGGTAATCTCGATGAAAAGCCTAGGTCACCAGATCAAATTATTATAAAACCTTGTGTATGCAACTGAGGCTGCCTTCTCCATTGTATTTCCATAAACTTAATCAGAATGAATGTCTTGATGAAACCTAGATCATGTTTGAAAATTGGTAATGTCGAGTCAAAAACTAGGTCACCAGGTCAAATTGTAGAATACTGTGTATGCAATAGAGACTGTATTCTTTATTGGATTTTCGGAAAACTTTGCCAAAATAATTGTCTTGTTAGAATAGATGTTGAATTTGAACAATGCCATATCGAGTCAAAATCCAAGGTCACCAGATCAAATGATAGAAAAACAGTGCATATGCAAGAGAGGCTGTATTTTTAATCAAATTTTCATGACAACTAAGTCGAGTTTGAATATGGGTAATGTTTGTTCAAAAACTAGGTCACCGTATCAAATGCTAGAAAAATCGTATATAAAACCTTATGTTATTGATACTGCATTTTTCACTGGATCTTCGTGAAACTTTGTCAGAATAATTATCTTGATAAAATCTGTGCCATGTTCAAATATGGCCATCTCGAGCCAAATACTAGGTCCCAAGGTGAAAACTTAGTAAAAACATGTATATGCAATTGTAGCTGTTCAGAACGTTTTTTTATGAAGTCTTAGTCGAGTTCGAACATGGGTCATCTCAAATGGAAAACTGGGTCACCAGGTCAAATGTCATAAAATCTTGTGTATGTAATAGAGACTGCAGAATGATTGTCTTGATGATGTTTAAGTCGATTATGGATCATCATGGATAAAAAGGAAAGCAATGTTCTGACATTTTGACGTGCTTTTTGTCCATTGAAGCAATGGTTACACAAGTAAGCGATGTAGGGCCATCATGACCTTCTTGTAAAAATACACGTGACATAGCATTCAGAATCTTATTCTATCTTTCAAACAGCAAACAACAGAAGTAACTGACTTTGACGTTACAAAGGAAGTCGGGAATGAAAGTAAGTATGACGAGTTACTTCACATAATGAATTATTATGAAGATGCAAGTTTGTCTGTAATGATCAAATTCGCTTCCTAAATCTTTGACGTTTGCATTAAATGGAAGGTACGTTTATGTAGAATTAACTTTCAAATAGATTTAAAGTAAGCCTTTTTAAGTCATATTCCTTTAATTTGACTTCGAAGTATCGAAAACTGTATCATGTGACACAGACTTGATCATCTTTTTTGCAGCGGTTGTCGAACGTACTGTAGATAACCCGAAAGTTGTTAAATCGGAAGGAATGAATGTTCTTGGAATTGTTGTGTTTTCAATCTTCCTCGGAGCAGTTATATCAAAGATGGGACCGGCCGGAAAACCGCTGCTAGACTTCTTTGAGTGTCTCCACGTTGCTACAATGAAGCTGACAATGTTAGTTATCTGGTAGGTATTCCTTTCTATTTATACATTATTTCTGATGTCCAGTAGATAACCAAACCTTTCTTGTCCCAAAGTGATACTGCCTTTTCGACAGGTGTGGATTATGATATGCCTACCTGTTCGCAGTTTAGCCTGTAAATTATCAGTAAGCACCCCTTCGAACAATTAATGGCATTGTCTGAAGTGAAAGAGGGACACGTCCACTTTAGAAGGATTGACTAGGAAATGTTTACCATAATTGGAATCTCAGTTATGTTGATTGTTAACTCTTTCAACTCTCTTGTTCAATTTTTATTTCTGTTTTACTTTCGTTTTGATGTACGCCTTCAAACCATGTCTTTGCTTTTATATAACTTGTGATAGTGATATTTACCTCCATAACCGAATAGAACTGGAGATGAAATAAAATACAATGTATCTTGTCTGTGATATCGCTCCTTGTAGAAATGAATGGTATAAAACTGCAACAAAACTTTTCAGTCATACATGTGTTCTTACTTTATAGTGGTTTCTTTTCTAGTCAAATTTGTTTCTAGAAATCAGGTATGTTTTTAACCGAACAGACCCAGCTAGTCTTCATATTGCTTTAATTAGTAAATATCCTAGATTTTAAAGTGAAGTAGTTTAACGAAATTCGTCGAAATTTGATCTCAATCTGCAGTACTTTTTATCTTTCATTTTCAGGTACTCGCCTATCGGTATCATCTTCTTGGTGGCCACTAAGCTGATAGAGATGAAGGACCCTAGTGTTGTGTTTGTACAGCTCGGTTACTACATGCTCACAGTACTGGTCGGTCTGGCTGTTCATGGCTTTATAGTCCTTCCGCTGGTATATTTTGTAGCGGCCCGGCGAAATCCGTTCGTTTTCATGTATAACATGCTGAAAGCAATACTTACTGCATGGGGAACAGCATCCAGGTAAGTCTCCTACCGCTGATGGTTGACCACACCCTTTACAGTGTTCTATCAAAATTGATCTCCCGTAAGAAAAGGGAATTTTGATTAAAGGTAAAATTTGTTAATTTTGGCAATTGACCTATAACACTCATTTGACTGAGTTCATACGCTGCGTAATATAGTCCAATGTGCTTCTAGTAAAAAACGTTATTTTATTAACCGAAAAAGGAGGAATATAAGGTTTTACCATGTATATATTTTGTACATGTGCTCGTTAATGCAAATGTATCATTAGGGATGTCTCCTTCACTGCCTTCCACCTGTGCAAGTTACGCGATATCGTTCTGTGCTTTGTGTTAGGTCTAAGTTATGTATGTATGTGTTGACAGTTAATATTTCAGCTGCAGTGTGAAATTTTTCTGCTGCTTGTTCTCATAGTTGGATTATGCATTCCTCTTTGTGTAAGTCTGGCTGCAGGGGAGTTCTGTGTGTCATGGTATTGAAGGCCATGATTACTTTATGTATGTCGTCGAATTGTACATACTATTATAATAGTTCAAGCCTATATTTGTTTGGTTATTTTTAGTTCGGCAACGTTACCAGTAACAATGGAATGCTTGGAGCATCGAAACAAAATTGATATCCGGGTGGCCAAATTCGTCGCGCCAATCGGGGCCACGGTGAACATGGACGGCACGGCGCTGTACGAGGCTGTGGCCGCTATCTTCATAGCCCAAGTAAACGGTATAACTCTCAATGTTGGAGAGGTCATCACAATAAGGTTAGAAACCCCTTTCCACTGTACTACCCGGAAAATGGGAAGCATTTTTAAAATACTTTCGTTTCGAAAAAAAAAACCCACATACTTATTTTGATTAATTCGTAAAAAACATAAATGCAAAATATCCGATTATTTCAATGATATACATGTACTAGTATGAGTCACCAAGCTCAAATATGTCGTTATTGATGATAATAAATGATTTCATGAACAACCAATACTGTGCTGATCATTTATGTTGAAAATAAAGTATTGATTTGTTTAAGGTCAAATAATAGATAAATAAAAGACAAAAGGTGCAAGACTCGATCCTCTGCAAGGTTTGTTGCTAAATGATATTCATGTACATGTACTAGTATTTCGGGCGCATTCTTTTTAATGTCAGCTTACATTTTAGGATTAGGTTGGGACTGAATTTATCTATGGAACAATTCATGTCTGATATTATAGCAACATATTTGTATTGAAGATACGTGTGTTTGAGGTGGATGGTCGGAAGTGGATTACCTGTTTTACGCAGAGTATCATTTCTGTTTGCTGAAGTTTGAAGCGAATTCACTTTTCATGCCACATACTTTCTATTTGTGTGTTCCTATACAAGTGTATACATGATTTAGAATACCAATAATGTATGCTATGGGCATGTTGAAATTGGCATTGCTATATACACAGGTGATAGTAGCGTAGCTGGGAACCAAACAGTGCATTTTAGTTTAAAATAGCTGAATACTAGTATATAGCCACTAGGTTATTTTTAACTAAAATAAAAGTTGTTTGGGTCCGAGCTACGCCATATCACATGTGGCTATATATATATATATATACTGTAGGGATTTGTTTTACAGAATCAAAGCTTGTTTAAGTTAAAGACTTGCCTTGCCCAAGTTGGTTTGATTTTCAGTTTATGAAAATGATTTAGTTTAATCATTTTGGCCGTCATACGACATTTTCCATGTTTATTCAACAGTTTGACCGCCACAGCTGCAGCAATTGGGGCAGCAGGTATTCCATCTGCAGGTTTGGTTACCATGGCAATAGTGTTAACGGCAGTTGGTTTGCCAGTTGATGATGTCAGACTTATCATTGCCATTGATTGGTTCTTGTAAGTTGACCATCGCTATTTTGTTTTATCTTAAAACATGTTGCGTATATCAAATACGCTTAGAACTTTACCAACTTTAAAACAGTTTACCTTTCTTTATTTGTAAATGTACAACTTGTATTGTGTTTTAAGGCTATACCCACCCGAATCAATTCGTTTAGAATGTATCACAAAGAATTCAGTTTTTTAACACTGAAAATAACCTTAAACGCATGTAGTATTAATCATAATGGTTGTGTTGTGGTGGAAGTAAATTTGTTTAAACTATTGAACGATTTTACAGGCGCAAAAAAGATCAAAACAAAATAATTCGCAAAATGGTGGGTTAAATATTGTTCGAGTTTTATCCGTACCTAATATTTATATTTGTATTTAAAGACCTATGACTATATTCTTTTAACTTTGAAGGGATCGGTTCCGTACGGCCATAAACGTTTTAGGGGACTCATACGGTGCAGGAATCGTGGAGAGACTTTCCAAGGCCGACCTTGAACGCTTTGACCGTGAAAACCAGCCACTTGACGGAGATGAAAATACCGTACCTATGGGTGCCATTGCTGAAAGAGAAAAGAATGGTGGAGTAGGCAACCCGGTGTTCACTGGGGATGTTGAAGTGAGCATGGATGAGAAGCTATAGAATAACTTTCACTCAAACTGATGTGTGTCTGTGAACATGACAATCTTCTCCACTCCAGCCTACTTTCATGCGCGTTCTTTTCAATAAAGTGAAATATACTTCTTGGCAAAGATATTTACCGTTATCATGGATTAGACTGAAAAAAAAAACATACACATTGCACCAAGTTAAAAAAACAAGATCCGTTCTTTTGGGCATACACTTTTCTCATATTTTCGTTTATTATCTGGGTCATGAAATCGAACCAGGCATTAAAAGAAAGTGACAATCACTGGAATCAAACGGGAAACTAAATACTTTAACTTCATCTGCAAAAGTTATGGATTTAAAGTGTTGCTCTTGAGTGAACATGGCGAGTTTCATCCAGTGTCTAACTGTCTACGGTCTGTTTTCGAAGCTTTCAGGAACTTGTCAAAGATATCTCTAAGGGGTATATAGCCAACGATTGGAACGACAGATGCACTGGTCCTTTTATCTGTTTGTTTGTTTTTCTTTGTTCTTAGATTTTTAGTTTTTGTTTTTCTTTTTACAAAACAACGAGGACTGGGAGGTGGTCAGAAATTTACGTTCATTAATATGTATGTAGATCTATTTTTTTAAGTATAATAGCTGTTAAATTTCAGTGGTATTAGATTCCTCTGCTCACACTGGTTATGTGATAACATATAATAAAGATTATGTATAAAGTGTTACAAAATTTATTTTTAAAAAATGTATATCTTTATTTACTCACAGTTTATTTTTGTTTACTCGTACATAGTTACTAATCATGCTATAACTATATCACTTTGCATTTTGTTTATTTTCCGTTTTTCTACATTAAGTTTACAGTAAAAATTATTTTGTGATGAGTTTCCCCTTTTGGGGTGCGAAATAAAAAAAGGCGACCTGTTTAAAAAAAAGCTACATAGCTGACTGGTACAGAGACATGTGTTTTTTTAGGATTACAGTTTCATAACATAACAATTCTGGTCGCCCTTGCGCGACAAGTGGTTGGAAACTCTACAGATTATTCTAACACATGGTTATATACTGAGCTGTGGTACAACTGAGATTTCTAAAATTCGAACAAGGTTAGTTTTATATAGTCAAAAGTTATCGCGTATTTAGAGGGTTGACATTTTTTACATTAACATGTTATTTTGCAAGTCCGGCAAGTGTTTGTATTACAGCTGGATATATAATATTCTGTAGTCATTCTTTACCTTTTTTGACAATTTTGAGCATTTTTGTACTAAAAGTTTTATCTTCAGGAAACTCTTTTTATTATACGTGTAAATATTCTTTTCCCCGGTCATGATTAAAACATCTCTTTGGAATCAATGCATGATGTATTTATATGGATTTCATGTACATTGTATATGAACTTTGTGGGTTTTTACATACTTATTTAACCAGAAATCCTTACACTTACACTTTTTAAGGGTATATTTAGATTTTACCTGTCTACTATAGAACCTATAGTGTATTACGTGTAGACTATTTGCATATTGAAAACGTTGTAAATAAATCAGCTACTCTGTTTGAAATGTTCTGTTGTTTGAATTATATACCAAACATTTGATTCAATATTTTACATACTGTATAGAAGCTATGTCAGGCTTTGAAATACATGTATGGTGTGAAACTCCATTAAGATCTAATTTCCCATTTATATTTCAAATAAAAACAATGATGTTTTATACAGGTCTTTATGTTGAAATCTCGAAATGTTTGAGTGTCATCGTCATCTGATTACGGGTACCTTCTGTTTTCCGGTACCTTCTGTTTACTGTTACCTATTTTCTTGACCTTGACCCTAATGACCTTGACCCACAATTTGTTTTTTGCTACAAACGATCTAAAAACTAAAAGAAAAAGAAAAATATATTTTAAGTAACAGTGATTTTGCTACTGCTACTGCCAACATAACGATTTTGCTACAGCTACTGCCAGCTACTGCTACTGCCAACTTCACGATTTTGCTACTGCTACTGCTAACTACTGCTATTGCCAACTTCACGATTTTGCTACTGCTACTGCTAACTACTGCTACTGCCAACTTCACGATTTTGCTACTGCTAACTACTGCTACTGCCAACTTCACGATTTTGCTACTGCCAACTACTGCTACTGCCAACTTCACGATTTTGTTACTGCTACTGCTAACTACTGCTACTGCCAACTTCACGATTTTGCTACTGCTACTGCTAACTTCTGCTACTGCCAACTTCACGATTTTGCTACTGCTAACTACTGCTACTGCCAACTTCACGATTTTGTTACTGCTACTGCTAACTACTGCTACTGCCAACTTCACGATTTTGCTACTGCTACTGCTAACTACTGCTACTGCCAACTTCACGATTTTGCTACTGCTACTGCTAACTACTGCTACTGCCAACTTCACGATTTTGCTACTGCTACTGCTAACTACTGCTACTGCCAATTTCACGATTTTGCTACTGCCAGCTACTGCTACTGCCAACTTCACGATTTTGCTACTGCTACTGCTAACTACTGCTACTGCCAACTTCACGATTTTGTACCTTCACACAATTACATTGTATTACCCATACCCCAAGGCACAGCACACAATAACCTACTTCCAAGGTCAATGTCACACTTAAGGCTCAAACACTACTACCGGTATATGCAATTTCGTTTCCGGACAGTTCTTACAACGTTCTCCTCGGCACTTTCATTGTACATTGTGTATTACCCTATGCTTAAAGTGCAGGCACAGCCCATTAACATAGTTTTCCTTCACCATACCCCTGATGTGTACAACCTTCTTTAGATGGATCCAAACCGGTAGGGGAATGTATAGCGGTAACTCAAACACTTATTATTACTAATCTTATTACTCATATGAAGTAAATGCAGAACATCTATCCAAAACGATCTTAGTTATGACATGGATAATCGGAGGTGCATATCTGGAGAAGGAGGAGAAATAGATAAACTTTGTTTGTTGATTGACAGGCTCTTACCCTTTTGGCAACTTTCTTTCCCATAAATAATGCACATTTCGTAATTTTTGCAATAAATATTGCATTTCTAACGATTTAATAACTATTAAGGTACGAACTAAAATGCAAAATGTGTTTAATGTGCGAAACACATAACTTTTCATGTGTTACTATAGGTTCTATACAGTTTATATCGATGTTATCATTCTTTTGCCTAGATTAAGCAATGAGAAACATTAAAAACAACTATGTATGAACATAATCTAGTTCTATTGGCTACTATGTTGTAATCGTGAAAGGCGCAAAACATGCAGTTCTTGACGCAAATTTGTTTGTTTTTAAAATCTCGGGATCTCGACATACATGTTAAAATTCGCGATCAATTCTCTGAATTATTTGCATGCCCTAAACCATGCAGAATTGTTGCCTGGTGTTATATGTTGATATCTTACAAAGAATGACCACAATTTATGTTTGCAGAGTTACATAATTTATCATAATTTAGAATGTATACAACATGTATAATTCGTCACAAAATACACATCAAGAAAAAAGTCTGCCCCGGTGAGACATAGTGTAAAGTACGCAGTTTTTGTTTACATTTTGTTATGAAGTTCAAATATGACGAGTCATCAAACATCTTGTACTCAAAGACATGAACTCTTGGACAGGTCTAACTATTAAACGATATCATTGGTGACGGGATGTACATCAGATCTGTTAAGTATGGAAGCCTTGGAGGGCCACTTTTGAGTTTCGACTTGCGGGTGTTTTTTTACTTTTGACTTATGACTTTTGTACGCCGTACTTTTGACTTATGACTAGAACTACTGTATTGCCTCTTTGGCGTTTTTATTAAAACAATATAAACACGTCAACACTCAATAAATACAATTTCTATTTAAAAGATTTTAATAAAATCAATTATATATATATAAAAGTTACATCATTTGTGTCAATAGTAACAAAATAAAACGTGTTTTAACACGCTTTTTGTTTTGACTTTTGACTTTTGACTTATGACTTATTACTTTTGACTTTTGACTTATTACTTATCACTTTTGACTTTTGACTTATCACTTTTGACTTTTGACTTTTGACTTTTGACTTATTACTTATCACTTATGAAAAAAGAAACCCTAATCCTAACCCTAACCCTAACCCTATACACGGTCCTCACTGAGGACCTCCAGCGGCAGGTTCAGGTAATACTAGGAACCTGCTACTGAGGACCCAACAATATAACAATATACTTATACATATTACAGCACTTTAATTTCTTTCGGTATACCTTGTGATATTAACATATAGATACATAAAAACATAAAAAGTAATTTTTTAAAAATGTTACCATAGCAACAAAAAAAATAAATTTTTTTTTTACAGTTCCTTCGTAGTTGGCTTGACGCCTGGGGGCAAGTCCCCCAACCCCCCGCTTAAAGAAGATTCTCAATTGTATATTATCATTGTTAAAAGAAGGTCTCATGGTAGATAAGAAATATGTTGCTTTATGTACATTATGCTTAATGAGCTTGCTTCTTTAAATAAAGAGATTATTATTATTATTATTATTATTATTATTAAAGAAAGAGGACACCCACAAGGCCTCCCGAGCCGAGAGTTGCGTCGCCGCTCACTGCGGAGGCTCCCAAGGTCGCCTCCTGACGCGCCGTCACGGCTCATTGATACTAAAATAAATGACAAAGACAAAAGTAACTTAGTTCATTTATTTACAGCAAACAAGTTTACAGTGCTACGCACAAACATCATTTTAAAACCTTAATACAGGTTCGAATCCCAGTTTATATTGTCACAGCAGATCATTATGCTTTTTATGCAGTACCATTCCTCTTAAAGTGTCTGAAAGTAGCAGTCATAAGTCAAAAGTCAAAAGTTGAAAGTCATAACTTAAAAGTCAAAAACACCCGTAAGTCGAAACTCAAAAGTGGCCCTCCAAGGCTTCCATAGTTAAGCGTCTACACGTATACATGTGAGCAAACAGAGAAATTGTAAGATCAAAACAAGGAAGTTTACGTGACTGTAAAACATCAACCGGAATTAAATATGCCCCGTGCTAATCAAATAAGAAAGGTTTGTCATTCATATATTAATTTTATGACTCGTTACATGCATGCATTGCGCATGAATCAGCGTATTTTAATAATCACATAGCTGTACACACTTATAAATGCACTTCACAGATTAATATTTTGTTATTGCTGGCCGCAGCAGTCGCCACCTCATATGGCCGTATTTGAAGCATCCTTTAACTAACTGTTTAAGGCATGTTTGACTGTACTGTAACGCAGTACTTTAAAGAAGAACTACATTTTTTTCAAGTAAAAATCCAGCTGAAATAGGTGTGTGTAAAAAGGGTAGAGGAAATAATAGCTTTTAACCAAATACACCAAACTCTTCCTGCAACCAGTACGCAATTAAAACTTTCCAAATATTACTTTTCCTATTTTGACTATGTGAGTCAATTGCAAAAAAATATATGCTGTATATATGCATACATTCGTGTCCGGACTGTAACTTTGTCATTCATTGAAGGATTTTAAATAGCTTGGCACAAATGTCTAGCACATCAAGACGACGTGTCGCGTGCAAGACCCACGTCCATACCTCAAAGGCCAAGGTCACACTTAGAGTTTGAAGGTTATATGCATATATACACACATTCGTGTCCGGACTGTAACTTTGTCATTCATTGAAGGATTTTAAATAGCTTGGCACAAATGTCTAGCACATCAAGACGACGTGTCGCGTGCAAGACCCACGTCCATACCTCAAAGGCCAAGGTCACACTTAGAGTTTGAAGGTTATATGCATATATACACATATTCGTGTCCGGACTGTAACTTTATCATGCATTGAAGGATTTTAAAATAACTTGGCACAAATGTCTAGCACATTAAGACGATGTGTCGCGTGCAAGACCCACGTCCATACCTCAAAGGCCAAGGTCACACTTGGAGTTTGAATGTAATGGATTCCTCTATATATGCATATTTGCACACATTTGCACACTAAAACTTTGTCATGCATCGATTGATTTAAAAAGAACTTGGCACAAATGTTCAGCACATCAAGCCGATATGTCGGGTGCAAGATCCATGTCCCTACCTCAGAGGTCAAGGTCACACTTATAGGTAATAGAATCCTGTATGTATGTATACATTCGTGTCCGGATTGTAACTTTGTCATGCATTAATTCATTTCAAATAACTTTGCACAAATGTTCAGCACATCAAGACAATGTGTTGCCTGCAAGAACCATGTCCCTACCTCAAAGGTCAAGGTCACACTTAGTGTTTAAAAGTAATAGAATACTGTATGCATGGTAACTCTGTCATGCATGAAAGGATTTTAAAATTACATAGCACATTTATTGAGCACATGGAGAGGACACAGACTGTGAGACCCCTCTTTCGGGGGCATTCGTCACTTGCGAGGGACAGCTCTTGTTTCAGTAGCTATTAATATCTGGAAATTCATCATGTGTAAAATTAAAGTATTAATTTAAATTGAGGAAAACCTATTCTCACTACCTTTTGAACAGCACGCGTTGCTAAGACATCTGTTTATCAATATATAGACAGACATCTTAGCAATACTTACATCTAAGTGGGTTTAGTACTTTCATCATAGCACACACAACTTGTGTGTCAGAGACAGTAACCATTGTCTGATAAGCTTTTTAACAACTTTGGCACACAAGGTGGTCAAAGCGGCAGCTGAAGCCAAAGCCATGGCATACATGGTGGTCAAACAGGCAGCCGAAGGCAACCAGCCTCTCATCCTGTGCAACTTTGATAAACCATGATAGCTCACTTTCCTATATAAACGAAATATGAACCTTGTTATCATCACCTGAATGCTCTTGATATTTCGGACCAAATGGCATAGTATTTACTACAGTTGTCTCTCTTGTAAACCAAATGGCACAGCATTTACTTATGTTGTCTCTCTTGTAAACCAAAATGGCATAGCATTTACTTGAGTTGTCTCTCTTGTAAACCAAATGGCATAGCATTTAGTTCAGTTGTCTCTCTTGTAAACCAAATGGCATAGCATTTACTTCAGTTGTCTCTCTTGTAAACCAAATGGCATAGCATTAACTTCAGTTGTCTCTCTTGTAAACCAAATGGCATAGCATTTACTTCAGTTGTCTTTCTTGTAAACCAAATGGCAGAACACTTATTGATGCAAAGAAGACATGTTAAATAAATCTTATTGTGAAGTATTTAGAGTTTGTTTTGTCAAACAAACAAACCTTGTTTCTATCTTATACCAATATTGTTTTGCCCGTGTCCATTCCTTGCTAACATTTGACCTCTAAGTGTGACCTAAACGTTGTGTCTTGTGTATGACACATTGTCTCATTATAGTAAACATTTATGTCAAGTTATTTCAAAATCCCTTTATGGATGGCAGACTTTCAATCTGAACAAGAATTTACACGGACGCTAGGACTGACAGACGGACGGACAGTGCGATTTTAATTCGCCAACCTTCGGGGGCATAAAAATAACAGCAATGAACATCAATCAAGCTATATTTATGTTGACTGTGCAAGAATATAAGGATCTTACATGCCTGCCCGTGTAAGACGTTTATTTCCCTACCCGAGGAACAGTGCAGAATGAGAAAACTCCAAATCTTCTTCAGACGCATTTTATTTACTAGATGTGCTCTACAAGTAGTGTCGATATTGAAATCCAAATCTCCCTAGTGATACTAAAAACTAAAGGCAGCAATACATGTATTCAGAAAGATGTATCACTAGAAACTGGCTGTATATTCTTAGACATACACGTCCTACCTGTGCTGAATAAAATCGTTTGAAACAAATTTATACAAGAGCACGTTTACTACATACATCAACATTTATCAACTATCAAAAATTTACATTACAGTTCATAAAACGACCATTGCTCTATCTGTGATGCACTTTACAATAACCTGCTCCCGAATATCGCCCAAAAATTTTCATCCTGCGCCAAACATCGCCTTTTTTTCGTATATACGGTGTATTTAAAACTTAAAATTCTCCATTAAAACAAAGCTTTTGACGTTATATGATGGATGGATTATAGGGAAAAGGTTAAAAAACATAGTACATCGGGAAATTGTCTTTGTTTTGCAATATTTTTAAAGAAATGCGTCTATAAACTTTAAAATTTTCAAAATTTACGTTAAGTTTAACATTTAACCTCGCCGTTTTACTTTAAAATAACATCTTTTCAGGATCTTAGAAGGCACATGAGGTTTTTTTACCGAATGTTTGTTTTTATAGACCAAAATGAGGAGAAAACTTACCCCACTAAAGTTTTTAATCAATGTATCGATCCTGCGCCGAACATTGCATCCTGCGCCGAACATAACCGGTTGCCTATTGTGGTGTCGGTTGTGTTTATGCATCTAATGGTTTCTCACTATACTTGTGAGAAGGCTTGAACTGACTGCTCTCAAATTTAGATGAAAGATTTGTCAAAAATGACCATAAATTCAGAACAAGGTTTAGTTTTTGAAAGGCGGCAAGTATGTAACGATCAACTTCCTTTGGGTTTGCACCATAATTTGATTGTGCCCTACAACAACCACTGGAACTTTTTCGTACGCTAATCAATATAGTGCGATAAAATCAAAGTAAAATCTTCCTAGTACTCTTTTAATGTACAATCAGTTTATTGTAAAATATAGTTGTGACACTTTATTTTCAAACTAAAGTAAATTAATTTTACAAACAATAATCATTATTTCACATTTACAAATAGTTGCTCTGTGCACTTTTTGCTACCTCAGTATCTCTCGAAATCGCCTTCCAGCAGTATTTCAATACTTTGATTTATATAATAGACAAAAGTTACATGTATCTGGTATTTAAAAGGTTGATATTTTTTACTTTTACATGTTATCTTACCAGTCCGTCATATGTAAGCAATTCAGTTCGGTATATAATAATTATGTTTATTTTATAATTTTCTACCCTTTGAAATTTTTTTTTGTCACTGGAGCTGTATGAATTATACATGTAAAATTTAAGCGTTTTCTAACATGTTCTATTTGATTTGTGTGGTTTTACATGTTTTATTTAAGCAGACATCCTTACATATCATAAATAAGGTTATTTTTAGAGTTTACGGGTTTGATAAGTACTGTGTTATCTGATATATCATATATCGAATATTTGCATATTGAAACACTGCAAATAAATCATCTGCTCAGTTTGAAAGGATCAGTTGTTTGAAATACCAAAACTTTGTTTATTGGGTTTTTTAAGCAATGATCATAATTTACAATATGATAATAGTTCATACAATCAGACATTGCCAAGTATGAAAATAGTTCATTGTATAAAAGGTTAAAGTTGATATTTTATTCCTTGTACGTATATGTGTTAAAGTTACATTACCCTTCATTTTGAATGTTGGTCACTAATGCCGCTTAAAACACAGTGACTTTGAAAACGGTTAAAAATGATTTCTGATATCAATGAAAATACACCTAACAGAAACGTTGTATTTCCAATTTTTGACAAGGATTGTTGAAAAAAGATATTTACAGATTTCCTCTATATATACAGTGGGAATGTAACAGTTACGGTGGTTGATATATTGTGTTTGTAGCTATGTAAATGTCCATTATCATACACGTAAAAATCGGTGATTCATGCCTTTTTTTAATTATGATGGTCACTTTGAATGGTAATGTCACTTTACAATCTGATGCGAGAATCCTATCAAGATCTTCTAAAGAGATAAAATATCCCATTTACATTTTAAATTAAAAGGTCAATTTTAAGTGTAATCTGTACCATTCTGTTGTCCGATACCATGTTTACCAGTCACCTACTCTCTATGACACACCTCATCGTATACAGTTGATATATTTTCTCTCTATTTTTTAAAATGACCTTGTATGCATCGTAAGACTGGAATGCAATTTAAAATCCAATACTCAAAAATCTTAATGAAATTATGATAATAACTTTGAGGATGATCATGTTCATGTTGTTGTTTCAATATTCATGATCATGCTCATGATCGTGCTGTTGTTGTTTCCATGTTCATGATTATTCTGTTGATTTTTGATGTTCATGATCATGCTCGTGGTCATGCTGTTGTTTTCATGATCATGAACATGCTAATGCTGTTGTTGTTTCCATGTTGATGATCATGCTTGTGATCATGATGTTGTTTGCATGATAATGAACATGCTAATGCTGTTGTTGTTTCCATATTGATGATCAGGCTCATGATCATGATGTTGTTTGCATGATCGTGGTCATGCTCATGCTGTTGTTGTTTTCATGTTCATGATCATATTCATGCTGTTGTTGTTTCCATGACCATGCCTTTGTTTCCATGATCATGCTGTTTCCATGTTCGTGGTCATGATCATGCTGTTGATGTTTTCATGTTCATGATCATATTCATGCTGTTGTTGTTTCCATGATCATACCTTTGTTTCCATGATCATGCTGTTTCTGTTGTGGTCATGATCATGTTGTTGTTGTTTCGATGTTCATGCTGTTGTTGCCTCCATGTTCATGCTCATGCTGTTGTTGTTGTTCAGTCATGCTCTTGCTGTTGTTGTTTCCATGATCATGTTGTTGTTTCCATGATCATGCTGTTTCCATGTTCGTGGTCATGATCATACTGTTGTTGTTTCCAGGATCATGATCATGCTGTTGTTGTTTCCATGGCCATGATCTTGCTGTTGTTGTTTCCATGTTCCTCATGTTGTTGTTTCAATGTTCATGATCATGCTCATGATGTTGTTGTTGCCATCTTCATGCTCATGCTGTTGTTGTTTCCATGGTCATGCTCATGTTGTTGTTGTTTCCATGCTCATGCTGATGCTGTTGTTGTTTCCATGATTATGTTGTTTCCATGTTCGTGGTTATGATCATGCTGTTGTTTCCAGGATCATGCTTTTTTCATGTTCATGGTCATGATTATGCTGTTGTTGTTTCCAGCATCATGTTGTTTCCATGATCATAATCATGTTGTTGTTGTTTCCATGATCATGTTGTTTCCATGTTCATGGTCATGATCATGTTGTTGTTGTTTCCAGGATCATGATCATGCTGTTGTTGTTTCTATGGTTATGACCATGCTGTTGTTCTTTCCATGATCATGCTCATGCGTTGTTGTTTCCATGTTGATGATCATGCTGTTGCTGCTTTCATGATCATGATCATTGCTATGCTGTTAATGGTTCGATGTTCGTTGTTAATTTATATATATTTCATCATCATCATTATTATCATTATCATGAGGTAATGTCAGAGTGTCTTCGGGTGACACAATTTGAATGGCTTTCAATGAGCCATTTAATGTATTGATGTTTTATGGCAAACTATTTCTGTATGTCACAACTTAGACTTTCACTGGATGTCACGACTTTGAGGGTTAAATCATATATAATTATGATTGCGTGTATATATAACTGCGAAAATCACATGTCAATAAATTTCTTAACTTATCTTAGATTTAGATAACCATCCAAAACTTACACAAATAATCTTAGTAATGACATGTATAATCAGAGAAGGTGCATATCTGGGGAAGAATGAACATAAATAAACTTTTTGTTTGTTGATTGACACGCCCTTAGCCTTCCGCTAGTTACGTATCAATAAATCATGCACAATTTTGCAATGATTTTTGATCTCCCTGAAGTTGGCGACCTGGCGGCCAAGCGACCGTCAACTTCAGGGAGATTAAGTTTTGCACTTCTCAATACTTAATAGCGCTTAACGTTCACATTTATATGCAGAATGTATTTCTGGTGCATTGAGAACCCTCAGATACTTTTATATGATCGTCATGTAATTTTATTTGCTACTTGTTTTTGTAATCACGAAAGGCGCAACGAAATCAATTCAGTTTTTCTTTTTTAATCTCTTGATCTCGATATTCATGTCAAATTCTAAAACCTTTCATGCGTAATTGTTGTCTGGTGCAATTTGTTAATATCTTACACAATTATCACGATTTATTTTGCAGCGTTACACAATTAATCATATTTCAAAATGCAGTCAACATGTATAATGCATGACAAACTAATATTGTGTGCATAAGACACGGATGTCTCAATTCGATCTTTTCCAGAAAACAAAAGCAGATTTTTCATAACTTTGCTCTAACTGGCTTGATTTACTCACGTGAGCTAATATGGGCAGGTCAACCCCATTAAGCATTAATATGAAGTTTGGTGACTCTAGGAAAAGAGCAAATCTATATACCCCTCCCCCTCCGAAAAAAAACACATACACGTGGACCAGGAAATTCTGCGTGAAACATGGAAGTATAAAATACGGCAGATTTTATTGCATTTGTTATAAAGTTCAAATATGACGATTTATCATAAAGTAGTTAGCAAACATCTTGTATTTGAATACATGAAACCTTGGACAGATTTACCCATTCAACCATTCAACTAGAGATACCATTGGTAACGCGTCTATATGGAGAGATTGTGAAGATAAAAACACGGAAGTTTTCCTGGCTGCAGTGTGAAGTCATCAATCGGATTGTACCTGGGGATTATTTCTTTGGCCCAGGGCTCCATCAAGTCGGGGAAAGGGTGAGTTCTGTCATTAATATGTTTTTTTTCCTGGGGGGAGGTGTGGTATTATGACTTAGTAACATGCATGTGGGAAATCATGAATTAGTCATTTATTTTAATAACAAATAAATTATAATTATAATCATACAACTACAAAAACTAAATTAATGATGTACTTTAATGATTAATATTTGATATTGTCATTTTCCATCCCACCGATACAGTTTTAATTAATCATGAAAAGGACGCTACGTTAACCAACACACTGCGTGTTTTATACGCCTACATGCATGACGGCTGACTTAAGACAATCGAAGTAACTTTTTACATACTAGCTTCCTACACTTCATTTTTGACGTTTCAGTGAAATACAGTTGTAAATATGTCATTATTTAATGACAGTTATGACTATTTTGCATCAGACTTTTAATTTTTGGCATACAATAACTGACGCATGAGTTCTAGTGTCGGATTTTGCGCTATATAATGGACTGGACAGTGTACATATATCAGCAAAATATAGGTAACACTTTTCATCAACCGTTTGATAGATTTAGGCTTTGCTTAAAGTAACAGGTATTCCCTAACCGGATCTAATACCGTATTTTGAAATCTGTTTTGATTATAAATACCTGTGAAGCTGTCCATGCTATGAAAATATGTATATATAAGATAAACATTACAACATTTCTAGCGCTGTTATATTTTTCTGCATGTGAAAAGGAGCTTACCAATTGACAAACAGGTAGATAGATAAATAATTGGATAAATTCATTTATTGACGAGTGTGACCAAACACTTTGGGTCTAGTGCGTGCCCTGAATTTTATAGTTTAAATTTAATTCATATAAATCATCATTTATATAATCATGCTATTGAAGACGAAGTTCTTTACATACGACTGAATAAGAACGATATTTGTACGCGTCCTTTCATACAACAAAAGAAATGTGTGTGTAAACTTGTTAAGAGTCATACACACAATTTATTTGTTCTTGCCAGATAGTGCACTCATTTTCCTTTTATATCTTCAAATGTTTTCAGTTGAAATTGACATTTGTTTTCATCTTATCTCATGTTACCGTATCTCATGTTTTCATGAGATTTTCTAAAAATCATAAATAAAACTCGAAACTTGAACTTGAAAGCATTAAGCTATTATATTGAAGACGAAAACAAATACATATGCAGTACGGCTTGCAGTGTTTGAAAATATATTTTTTCCTTTCTACTTAGATTCTTTAAAAAGACTTCGTAAGGTCAGAAATATCTGGACATACTTTTGACTGAAACCCGGAGCGTGACGCCACAAGTGTAAAAAATGGACACGGAAATGTCTCGGAGCAGACCAAGAACGCTGCCGCAGAAGATATTGTATCACGTGAAAGCCAACCTCATCATCATTCTGATGGTGATTTCGCTAATCATCGGCGTCGTCGTCGGCTTGACCGTGAGGACTGTTGATGGCTGGGAGTACTGGCAGAAGAGGAAGATCTTCTACCTGAGGTTTCCAGGGGATCTTCTGATGAACATGTTGAAGATGCTCATACTGCCTCTTATCGTGTCAAGTATCATATCCTCACTGGCATCCTTGAACGCAAAAGCTTCCGGTATGTTGTTGTTGTTGTTTTCTGTTATTGTTTTATGTATGTCAAGACTAACCTAAAATGTGCTAAACGTTAAAAAATTTATAATAATCTTTAGTATACCCTTTCCTTGTTACATTTCTGCAATGAACTTTCCCATCTTTAAGTCTGGACAGTACCATTAGTTGTTCAAAGGGTAGAAAATTGAGACTGACTGAATTGAGAACAGAGCAGAACACACTGCGCCGACGTGCTGGTTATCATGATCTGGTCAAACAGTATATGTCACGTGCATTCTTGCCGATTTTAAAGTTACCCGTGAGTGTGTTTTCATATTAACCAATGGCCAGAGCCGTTTTAGGTGAAAAAATGAGATCTCAAGTAGGAAACTGTAGCTACTCGACAATCTAGTTTTTGGTAAAAGACGCCGTACAAAATTGCCAAGTAAATTCAGTTGTTTCAAAAGCGTTCGAGCCGTCAACATTCAGTCTGAGCAGACGCTCTCCTCAATATGTGAAAGAAAAACAAAGTGTGTGTTTTATAGTACTTATTTGACCTCTTAATGAAAAGATATACATGTACATAAATCGTCAGGTAAAAAACAGCAACTGAACTACTAGGATCAAGACTCTCTATAACTTTATCATGTCAAGTGATTAAAGTCCAGTCAAAAGTGACTTATGATTTATTCGCCAATGCCATTTGACACGCGTGAGAAATACACTTTTCAAATAATGGGCCCTGCAAAGTACTAAACCAGCAATTTAAAACCACCAATTCAAAGGGTCAGTGACTATATATTTCCGGTCGTACGAATTGATGTCATAACGTCTTCAGGGCCACAACCTTTGGTAAAGGTCCAAATTTGAAAAGTTTAATCAACATACTAGTAAGATCGGGAATAGACTGATCTGTACTTATATCTAAATGTAAATTTTGCACCTTGATATGATTCTACATTTGTAAACATATTTATGCACAAGCACACCCATATCCTTTATATTATTCATGTTTGTTTTCGTTTTGCATTTATTTAAATAGTGTCCGGTTTATTTCTGTATTACTGTTTACTACAGCTATTTATCTACCAATCGTTGCGTACCTTACACATAACTTCCTTCTTTATGATATCAACAAAGGGTAGGTCAAGTTTATCAACAGAACTGAAGAAGTAAATCGCTCCTTTTCTATCTTTGTTTACGTACGGGCTGACATTTCTCGGGCTATGAACTTTAACGCACTTCCGGATTGTTAATCTCAGTAGGCGCCAAATATCTGCACAGAAATTAAGTAATTTTTTCGTCAACAAAACCATAAATCCACTTTAAAAAACGCTTGTATACGGGCTGCCGTATATCGAAATCTTTTTTTTTTCCTCAAAGAATTGACCAAAATTTTGTAACTTCTGTCTTTGACGTGTCTGAATATTTTAGCATTTGAATATTTGGCCTAGTGCGATAGGAACAATATTGGGCTTCAGTGAAACTATCCACGTTAAATTCAACTATCAACCAAAATATTTCCGTAAAATCGAGATTAAAAGTAGTTAATATAATTTACAAGTTTAAGTCATTATATTTCCCGTAGGTACATGCGACATCTCCTCTTTCAAGTATCATTACGTGCATATGATATATAATGTCTGAACTTATACTGACATTATAAGGACTTGTTTACTGTCTAGTGTTATTGTTATTTATTTGCCAGTTCGGTAAAAATGCTGGTTTAAAACGACAAATTATGTGGCCGAGACTGTACAAATCTGTCTTGTACTACTCAATCCATGTAACATATTCAAAACAATATATAGTACATGTATTCACTTAAATCTCAGCAAACTACAATGTATATCAAATAGTATATGAATGAGGTCGAATGAAGATAAAGTGGTGTGACGACATTGAAAACAATCACTCCCCAAAAGGTAGAAAAAACATGTAGACAAGAGTTTATTTTTTTGTGATTTTAGGCCCCGTCTAGTAGGCAAGAGTTGATATTAATACAAACAAAAATGCCTATGTTAGCCACAATCTAAAGAATAGAATAAACTTCATTTAATCTGGTCTAGGTAAATTATAATAAGTATAAGGTTGCTTTCTATGAATGGAAACAGAAGTAGTGTAGTCCTGAAAAGCACTGAAAAGCGTTAATATCTTTGATGACAACAGGCAAAAGACTATAGGTGGCCACTCACAAAAGTCGTTCTGTATTTTATAGGACGAATGGGTCTTCGAGCAGTTGTATATTACTTGACCACCACTTTTGCTGCTGTGATAATGGGGATCGTACTTGTCCTGCTAATCAAACCAGGTGAAAAGGGAGGTGAAATATCCAGGTCTGGAAGCACTAAGGAACAGGAACCTTTAGAAGCACTCTTCGATCTCATAAGGTAAAAAATGCTAAATTGCACGTATTTCACATGTGTCATGTATTTAGTGTCCATGTTGCACCCTTCTTTTAAGCTCTATATACATGTTAATTAAAACCCGTCTTAAGCCACCAGCCAAGGTAAACATTAAAGTAACAAAAGAGTCAATGCATAAAGATGTATTCAAAATCAGACTGGTGGAATGGAATACAAGATCAGTATAGCTGGCGGATACTGACACAGGGTTGATTATTCTAGTAAACATTGTGTTTCAGTAACTAATTTCTATTTAAAATAGTATTTACATGTACATGTATGTAATGTACGTTTGAAAGCAATATTTTAGGTTTTAAATTTTATTTACCTTTTTCCTGTTACAGAAATTGTTTCCCGGACAATCTGGTTGAATCCGCATTCAGAAGGGTGAGTCAATTAAGGAACCAGTTGTTCCTGTGCACATTTTGAAATTAGAGACGCAGGAAAAACAGAAAAATGTTTACAACCTAATATTAAAATGGAATTTGGAAAATTCTGGATCTAGTAAAATTATATTACCATGCTGAATGTATCTAGAACACCGTTACGTATGGGCACTTCGCTAACTGGAGAACATTGCGGATACAGGTATTTGTACAGAATCTAGTAGGAAATAACCAGTCATGAACGGTGTAAGAAATGACATGTAACTAATCAGGAAGGATGTAAGAAATAGCATTTAACCAGTCAGAAAGAATGTAAGAGATAGCATTTAACCAATCATGAGGGACGTAAAAACATATCCTCTTCGATTGCGATAAACCTGAGCACTTAGGTTCTACTTTTTATTTCCAGCAAACCACCAACACAGACGACCCATTTGAGTACCAGCTACCTATAATGGTAAATGGAACCAACGGAACAAAGGAAGGTGCGTATGATCAATTGCAACTAAGGTTTGTCAAATATCCACACACTTTTGTACCTTTTTCGCTGTCTGCATCAGTGCCGTTCCTTCGTCCTGCTGCTCTTTATTTTGCATTCTCTCGTTTTGACTGGGTTGCCCGAACTGCTCGTCACTAAAACAGTAAAATGTTCTTTCATTTTTTGCGAAAGCGACATATAGATATGAAAGAAGTACGCACAATAGCCTAAAGCAAACATATAACATGTATGCTACACAGCTGTAAAGCAAACATTCAATTACAACCGGATTTAAAACAAGGTCTCCACTTCCACAACTGCAACTGAAGTTTCAACCGCGATTTTGTCAATTTACGACATGGTGACATCACTCTTGCCAAATAGTTACAAGGTGACACGACTGTAGGTGAATAACATAGTTTCTTCGGGGAGGCTTACATATGATTTATGATCACGATTTTCCAGTAAGCAAAGTTGTTAACATTAAGATTAGATAATAGTTTCTGACAACCTAATATTGTGAATTTGAGAAGCACAGTTCCACATATTAACCGAAAACAAAAAGAGCATCGTTTCAAGAGGAAAATACTTTAATAGATAATAACCTTACAGCTAAAGGAAACCAACACTTGTAGCTAATACAAATATTTACTTTCAGTTCAAATTCCGGGTATCATATTAGGTTAACCATATAATATCCAGCTGATAACTCTGTTAGAGGCAGAGTGACTTCTACCTTTGCGACAAATGCACATTATCATAACCCGTCTTCTGTGACTACCTTTGAAACATCCATTGACTTGCTGCTCAAAACAGGGTTGACTGTTTGTTTGTTTGTTTGTAATTGTGGTTATTAGGTCCACCAACCCCGTTCGAGGTATAATCGGTACGACCCGGCATGTTCTGACTGTGCTGTAAAGCAGTACTTTAATACTTTTGAAATTTGCTATTAAAATGTTTAAAAGTATTTGCTTAATGTAGTGCAACCTCTCGGGAGCGAACACCCTTGGAAACACAGTAATGTGTTTGTTGTAGAGAGGTGATATTATGGATGGGTAACTTCCTTATATCATCGACGGAATGGGAAAGACAGTGTGTGTCTCTTTATGGACGTTGTTGCTCTAGAGGCGTCGTTCGGGGAGGTTGTTACTCAATGTAGGTGTTGTTCGGGGAGGTTGTTGTTCTAGGGATTTTTTCGTTTGAGGAGATTGTTACTCAAGGAAGATGTCGTTCGGGGAAGTTGTTACTCAATAGAGGTTTAGTTCTGGGAGGTTGTTGCTTTAGAAAGGTGTAGTACGCGGATGTTGTTGCTTTAGGAAGGTGTTGTTCTGGGAGGTTGTTGCTTTAGGAAGGTGTAGTACGGGGATGTTGCTGATCTAGGGAGGTGTTGTTCGGTGGTGAGGTTGTTGCTCTAGCAAGGTGTCGTTAAGGGAGTTTGAAGTCACTGTAGTTACAAATTCAACGATTTACATATAACAAATACTTAGCTCCGTATAAATACATAAAATGCTCTTATATTTTAGTGATGGGCAATTTCACTAGCGACAATCCGAAAGTGATCAAGGCTGATGGAATGAACATACTTGGTATTGTTGTGTTTTCTGTATTCCTCGGTGCTGTAATCGCTTCGATGGCTGAGGCCGGCAAACCTCTTCTTGACTTCTTCGAAGCTTTACATGTAGCTACCATGAAACTGACCATGTTGGTTATCTGGTGAGTATCATATCTGCATAAATGTACTTTCGGTTATTTTGTGTACTGTATTTTGAGTAGAAATTTTCTATTTGACTTATAATTTTCTCGATAGTAGCATTAGCAGTAATCGTCTGTCCGATATTTCATATTAAAGGGGAAAATTTCCGCACGCATTTCTACACATATTTTTTCTTTCGCCTCGTAAATTCAAAGTTCTGCTTATATATATACAATCCCGAAAAGGCCCTTGCACGAAAATTTGTTCCCGATTATTCAAGTGTACATACAATTCTCCTTACGGATGTTCTATTACACTGACATTTAAATTTAACATTCGTATCGCAGTGACAGCGCGTTCCGTGACCTCTGGATATGAGGTTCCAGGGTTTAATCCCACATGTGTCATGGATACATATTAATTCAACAGGCCTTTTTCTCTGTTATAGGCTTGTTCCATCTAGAATAAGTCTAGAAAGCAATTTCTCTGATTTGTAAGGACTTGTTTTTGCATCTGATCATTTGAAAAAGCTTTCTTTTCGGATGTTACTCAAACCTTTGGCTATATTACTATGTACCTGATGTACGTCTCAAGATGGCGATATATTACAGTTTAAAGATGTTCTATCTAAAGAATTGCCAATCCTGGTATACGTACAATTTATTTCTTCCAGTTTCTGAAAATATATTCATCTTAATCCTTGTTGAGCACCGAACGATAGGAATGATAGCCATTGAAAGTAGGTGGTTAGTTAAATGGATGTTTTTGATACTCAATGTTTCGTATGCAACTGTAGTGTCTTCTTAATACAGTTGTTTGCTAGGACAGGTGACCACCTTTACAGGTTGTGCTGTATAATTGTTTTCTAGCCTATAACATGTCAACGAGGTATAAATATCCCTTTCATGCAAAGAAATAAGGTTTTGTGTATATCATACGTTGTCTTTGATCAGGAATCTTACCCATAGAGTGTCTAGTGTGTACATACGCTATACAGTTTAAATATTTAATTTGTTATAGTTTCCATATGTTCCGTTGTGTACAATTCAACTAAAAGTAGCTATAGTATATTTATTTTGTATGTAGGAAGGCCATACACCTTATGCGCTTTATCTCTTATCGATGATTTATCAACCAACCATCTTGCAGAAAGATTCATAACTCAGCAAAACTTGAACATAACTGACGTTAACAGACATAAGTTTCCCATGGCTTAATTTTACCGAAAAAAAACCAACAGCAATAACTCGTCCAGAATTGAGTGGATTTTAATTAAAATTTTCTTCTTGGCGTTCACGGTCTACACCGTCACCCCGGTCAAAGCAATATAGGAAAGTGTCTGTCTGTGCTCCTCCTTCCTGTCATACAACTTCTTTTTCAGGGTAGGTACAGTATGACTACACTCTTTTGCTAGACTGTCGGTTTATACAGGGGTCATAATTGAAATAGATGCTTTGCTGTTTCGTCTAAATGACCATATGAACAACAGCTTCCATTTATTTACATTTGATCATTGAGCCCGTTGTGTCCTGAACGAAGCCTGAATAGAATGACTTAATCCCATCAGGTCATCTGTCTGTGTCTTCGCTCGTGTAAGAGCATTAAACATCGTGAGATGTTGTTCATAGTTAACTATACTGGGTTGCTAGTCGCCCTCTATCTCCCTGTTTACCAATTTGTCCTCCATCTTGTTGCAATGAACACCAACGTTTTGGTATTAACTAAAGGGACAATTCCCTTCTAACTGAGTTTGTAAAAAGTTCTATGGCAAGGGTTGGTAATTTTGTGTTCGCCAAGGCTTCCGGCGAAGCGTCTGTCAGACTGACCAGCAGGTGTCAGTCCTCTTTTGGACTCAGTATGTTTGATACCTGCACGATGGCTTCTACTTCTGCCTTGTAGTTGGTACAGTGTTTAGTTGTTAGTATCTTAACATTCTCTCCTTTACTCAGCAGTCATGTGCGTGATGAAAATCATCATAAACCGACTTACATTTATATCTTGTATAGCAGCTGTTGATAAGCCGTCTATGTACGCATGCGTCCATGTCTCTGATTGATCCTGTTTCATGATATCGGCTTGTGTCACAAAGTCTTGATATTTTCATCTTCTACATTTGGATGAAGTCGATCTGTATTTCATAATTATACTCAGAAACATTCGAAATGGGATAAAACTTGTCGGATGTTGAATGTAAACGACCACACCAAAAATCCCTAGACGTTTTCTTCGCCTCTAGCATAGGCAGGCAACATATGAACAGATACGCAATGTGCATACTAACAGCGATCACTAAAGATTACGAAGATACCAGATACCCTTTAAAATACGGCACTCTGTCAAATGCAAGACTTGAGACTACCCGAACGATGTCATTCAGGTTTCGAAAACCTAGTAATGGTAACTTAACATTTTTTACAAATACATGTATTCTGTCCCTTGCCAATTGGTTTCTATTACATTTTTCAAGAAATAAAACATAAAACACAGTACACACTTTGAAAAGAAAGGCTGTGACTTACCAGAAGATTTTCTATTTTCAGGTACTCGCCAGTAGGTATCATCTTCTTGGTTTCCACCAAACTCATTGAGATGAAGGACCCAAGCACGGTGTTTATTCAGCTTGGTTACTACATGCTGACGGTTCTAGCAGGTCTTGCGGCTCATGGACTCATAGTTTTACCACTGGTATATCTGGTTGCAACAAGAAAGAATCCACTGATCTTCATGTATAACATGTTGAAAGCCCTGCTTACCGCATGGGGCACAGCTTCCAGGTAACTTACATTGTTTTGTCAGTTAATCAATTTCTGTAGACTAACTTGACTGGCTCATTACCTTTACCTCAAAACGATTTGATTGAGTGAAATATGTTTTGGTACGGTTAGAGAAAGTAACTGCTGAAGGCTCAGATCCCCTGCACCCTCCAAAAAAAGGGGAGTCGCTGTATTGATATATTTCTTTAGTGTTTCCTCATTTGATATACTCAGCCGAATGTTGGATATTCAATTTCAGTGAAAACAAAAATAAAACCAGATGCATCATAATTATGTTGTGGTCCTTAAATTAAGAAGATTTTTGAAAAGAAGTAATTGACAAAGATGAAATAATTTATTTAAACGAAAGTTTTGGCCGGTCTCCTAAACTTCAAACTAATTTCAATCAACATAATTTTGTCTATATATTTTCTGAA